>JABFQD010004565.1:0-11655 GCA_022817045.1 Psix sp. ZL-2020
TATTTAAAAATGGCATTGAAATTTTAGGACGAATAAGTTTCTATAAAGAAGTTAAATTTCTCCCCCTTTTCAAAACGCTTGACACGTTAACTGTACTATACAAATTAATAGATTATCAATATACAATTTAACTTTTCGTTGATTTCATTTCACTTTTTGGAAAACACAATATATTTTATTAATTTAGTTTTTTAATCTATAAATATATTTCATTTCATTTGAAAATGAAATAAGTTGGTATTTCTTACTTGCGGCTAAAGATACCAACTTAAAACTAGTTTTATTATTTATTACTAATATTATTTATCGATCTAAATATTATTTTTGTTTTAGAAAAGAAAACTGGAGATTTATTTAAAAAGCTTTGCTGAAGTAATGAACCTTTAACTTGAACCATTGTTAGTTTAATTATTCTCGTTTGCGCGAAATATTATTCTCTGCTATAGACATGTCGTTTCATTACTGATCGACGCTCGAGCATATCGACTATGACAATAATCCATTCAGGATTATTATTAATGTAATGTATTGGATAGGCAAGAAAATTCTTTTAGTTTTCACAAATATATATAGCGTTAAAAGCCAAAATTATTTTCTTGTCAGCCCAATATATACCAGTACTACTGAGATGAACTGTTATATATAATTGATAAAAATAAAAATATAGTGACGACATTATAGCTAAAGAGAAATGTATCATTTTTTTGTAATCATGTAAACCATGGTTTTTGTAAAGCTATGTAATTTGATTATAAATAAGAATTAGGTCATCAAATCTCTACCTCCAGATTACAATAAATAAAACATAAAAATTTGAAAAATCGAATCAACTTCAAAACAATGTTTTGATTACACTAATGCAAAGCGAAACTATATATAATTATATGTATAAATATATAATTAATTAAATTTATGTTATTATGTTTTAAGTTAAAATTCATATAAATACTATTTTAAAACATTTAATTACTAAAAAATGTATAATACTAAGGATACTGACTCCAGTTTAGACTTTGATGATATGTAATTAATATAATACAAATTTTATGTAATGCAATTTTGAGGTGAAAGCACATAATACAAAAGCTCCTCATTAAGAATAGTAAATAAATTAGATATTTTTCTTAATCTTATTAATCCTATTTATAAAGAATGGGTAAATTAAATGTTGCATCAACATATTAATATTCAAAGTAATGTTACTAATCAAATTCTGTTATATATTAGACGTTGTACATGTTTCGCCTTAAATAACATTCATGGACTCTTTCATCAAGTGTTGGTCTAAACATAAATCAAACAGATAAATAAATTATGTCGGAATTACTTGAGCGTTGATTTTATCAATACTTTCAATGTGATTTTTTGACATTGTCATTGTTAAATTTACTACAATTAATTAAACAAACTAATGAAAAACATTAAGATGAACCATAAAATATATCTATACATATATGTATTCATCACTTATATTCATATTAATGTACAATGAAAACATTTTTTACTTATATAAATTCTTTATATATTTAAGTGCTTAAAGTTCACATTAACGTTCAAATAACTTAATTCTTTTTTTTAAAATTCCACACTTAATCAAAGCTGGTACACTAATATTTGAATATTATCAATTGACTTTGTGCATTCGTAACTCTATTTTGAATAAACAATTTTTCGGAATATCCTTCTGGCATTAAACATTTTATTTTTATTTATTTAATGAATCAATAAAAACTAAACTACTGTTTTCGGGTTAATATAAATATATATATATTACTACGGACTGGTTCGATCAAATTATTGGAAAGCCTTGATTGATTGGAACAATATTTGATTAAATATCATATATTAAATTAAGAGGAATATAATTTTCGAATTTTTCTTTATTTCCACATGTTGACAGATAATTACATTTGCAGTTCTTTCCTTGACTTTAATTATATTCTATACAATTATTAATATTTTACGCCTGTCAATAAATATTAGTTTATATCATACAAAAATTAAGTTTTAATATGATTGAGATTTTACTATATAAAAATTAGTAGTTTGAGTTAGATTGGTTCAATATAGTTCCAACTAAAGGCTCATAAAATTTAACTTTTAATTAGTAATATTTTATATTATGACTCATAGATATTGCAACATTTAGTATCATAATATATATTACCTTGAATACAGATACAAATTAAGACACATTTGGGACAACTATGTCAAATTACATTTTTATTTAGCCTATAGTTCACAAATTTTTTTCATCTTGAGCACCAATGAAGCCAGCATATTAAATAGTATCTAGATACTATTAAGTAGTACCATAGTACTTGACAGCATCGAACGAATGCTGTTCTAAGTTTGCACATTTTTCATTGGATTATTATATTACCTACTCTTTTATTTTCAGCTTCTATTTTTAAAACTTATAGGAACTTTCTCACCTATTCTAAATTCACAATATATACGTTTCTCCTTTTCAAATTTTACACTATACAGAATAATGTTGTTGATGTGCAAATCGCGAGAATAAACAGTTAATAACAAGATAAAATAATAATAATATGAAAATAATGCACGGGTGGTGATATGAAAAGGCAATTTAAAAGACACAGAGTGACGGTTGAGTTTTGTTGCGTTCCGCCTAGTCAAGATCTGTGAGTTGCGGCTGAACGCAAACAAGAGAACATCATCGACGGCTACTGCGGTAGAGGCGGATGGTGACCACAAGAGGAAACTCGTTCTCATTATTATATACATATTCATATTCATATTCACGCATATATACGTCCGAGCGAGAGAGATATGGAAAAAAAAGAAAACGAGAGCCAGCGACCGATCGAGGGACGCAGACCGCATACGAAAAGAAACTGCGAGAATGATGCGCCCGTATAGATATAGCGATATAAAAATCTCTATAAAAAGTTGAAAAGTGCCGCCGCCGAAGTCGGACCGCGACAATGGATGAAATATGCCGCTAAATTTTTGAGCCCGGCAATGACGCGTACACCTGCGAAATGGCATCTACGGAGGTTTGTATAAAATATGCTTTTTATAATGTCAACAAAAATTAACCCTTTTAACTCGCACAACGCTTCTCCTCGTTTCATTTATTAGCGGGACTTTTTTATTTTCATCACGTTTTGATGAAGTCCTGTTTTATTTACCTCTTTTTTTGCTCAAAATAATATTCCAATATGTGAGTCAAAAATAATGAATCATATTTTAAACGTCCTATTTTAGCGTTATTCTTTAAACTTAATTTCGGAACTATGTTAAAATTAAAATTTTCATTACACATTGTAATATTACAAGTGTTGTTTTTCAGATACCTTATTCAAAATAAGTTTACGATACTTTGGTTTTTGTAATCAAAACACTGGGTATAAAATGAACTACCAAAAAATAGAATTTGAATAACAAGTCTATCGATAATAAAGACAGAATTACACGCCACTTTAGGAAAAACAGACCCAACTTTTACCTGGAGGTAAAGAATCGAAAACAGAAATACTTTCCATTGTAACGATTGGTAACCGAAACTACCTCAACAAAAAAATGTTGCCTGACAGTGGATTCATGATTCGACACATCATTCAGAAAAAAGAGTTGAATGAGAAAAACAGTGTATGTAATTGCGTAATTGAGAGGTAAAAAAATTTTTTTGCTTTGTGGCCGAAACTGCCCTAAAATTGCGTTGTACAGTTACGTCAATTGATTTCGTCGCACGTAAAAATAAAACGGAAATGCGCCATAAAACGTCGCTTTCTATTTTTACAATTTTTCACTTTCAAGTATTTTTATTTATTAATGTTTATTGACCGAACGCGATGCGATGGAATCAGAACTGACGAGAAGCTGAAGGAGACTCTTTGGCGCGATACTCTGCTTATCTTTTCTTATAAAACACCTGAATCAAAAAGTCGCTCGGCTTCTATTAATCGGGACAGGTTTGTTTCGCCAGATGTAAAATGCAAAGTATACATTTGCCAGGCATTTTATAAGATGAGATGCTAAGCCCTTTAGTTACATCGTAATTTAAACTAAAAAGTCCGGGTCGCTGCTTCCAGAATACACGCAGATTCACGAATTCGGTGCTTTCCAATCGTCGAGGCTAATTTACGTAAGACGCGTAAAAGATTTACGGTGCCATAAGTTGGAGTATCAAAACATTATACATAATGGAGCGAATTATATAATGCATCCGGGTGCTCGTAACTTTTTTCACAGCGTAAATAACAATTAAGAATAATACATCCAAACACCATTAAAGTGAACTCTCAATCTTAATTTCTCAGTCGAAAATATTTACTCGAAATCTCGTCCCGCCTAAGTTTTCACCGTTTGTATACAAAATTCGAATTTAGGGCCATCGAAATCCGGCATCAAATAGCACGCAGGATGCGCGACGTATAAGTCAAGCGAGAAAATGCGCGACTTTTTTTTCAGTAGTATTCGCATTCATTTCAGCGAAAGGACTCGACGCTCAAAAATTTGAGATAAAAAAGGGTAGACTCTGAGCGGATGAAAAAAAGACGAGGATGGGAGATTGGTGTATTTCTTTGCTCAGTCGCCGCTATGACTCACGAAAGGGGCCCAGCTGGCTGGGCCCAGCGAATGCGCTGACCCCTTGAGGCTGTTCCATTTCTGACTGAGTGACGTCTTCATGTCTAGCACTACGGGGTATTCCACATCGTGTGCATTGTTCCCTCATCTGCGCTGTCCATCAGTCGGGATGTACCGTATCGCAAGACCGCCCGTTGTTTGCTCCTTCTCATCGTTCTCCAAAATCCCCGTTCCGAGATTCGATCCACGCGAAGCCCGCGCTTCAGCCGCCAGACTGATTTAATTGACGACCAACACCCGCTTAATTATTTTTAATGAACTTCTGTTTCTTACTCTAACGGGATCGAGCAACTGGGCGTGTCGTTAAGAATTGTTTTCCAACAAATCTGTCAAAGACTGCCATCTGATTTTGCTGAATTATGATTTGTCCGCTTGGAGAAGAATTAAATAGAATTTTGTGTATTTATTATGCTGCAAAACGCGTGTTCGGAATGGATGAGTGGAATCAAATTGTTTGAGAAAAATTGAAGAAAAAGACGTGTAGCCGAATATAATGGATTTGTCATGTCATGGTCAGGAGCTGCGTATCACTCGAGAAGTCAGTGTGACACATAGAGAATCAAATAATGAAAAGCATCAGGTATCGTCGAATATATATACATATATGAATACAGACACACACATATTTATATGTATATATATAATGTTGTTGTTGGGCGTCAGAAGTGCCAGCAGAAAAATTGTAGTAGTTCGATTTGTAAAGAAATCAACATGACATCAGAAGCTACTTGATTTTAATTGTAAAATTGCTTTCATTTTTGATTTGGTAATTATTTTACATAAATCATTTTTATTCGTTGGAATGGTAACTATATAGTATTAAGCTATTTTTTATGGTTCATATAAACTTTTAGTAATATAAATAATAAATAAGCTACCTAAAATATCTTTTTTTCACTATCATACATTATAAATAAAATTATATTTATAAACTAATACTATAAATAACTCTAAGGATTATTGATTTTATTTTAAATTAGTTTTAAATATAATAATATCGTGACAAAATATTATATATTTATTTCTTATAAATAGTAAAATATTTACATATTTTAAAAACATATATAATAGATGTTATGAAATAATACTTAAAGTTTCTACTATATAACAATACCAAATAATAACATTACAATATTAAAAACTTATAAAAATAAAATTATTTGTTTGAAAAATTGTTATTTGGTTGTAATTTAATTAAACTTTAATATTAATTTTTATATTTCAGGCAACATCGAAGAAAATATTAAACCAACGTTCTTGTTTTACTGCAATATGGTGAGCCACTGATCACCACCAGCCGTCGGCTACTTTATGATTTTGGTATAGCTATTCAGTTCAAATTATATTGTGTATTACATTGTTTTTACATTTCTGTCGTCAATATTTTTTTCAAATTCATTGTTCTAATATTTGAAAATTAGATAATAAAACATTTTTTTCTAATATTCTTATATAATATTATTGCTATTATCAAGAGAAAAAATATATTATATACGTATACTAATTTTAAAGTCAAGTTTACTGCAAATTAACTAATTTTTAGAACTTATAATACTATGTATAAGAATAATGTATTACGTTTATCTCGATTTATAATTTCAGCATTGTAATTAACATGCCGCATATACTTGGCTGTATTTACATACATTACGGAAGGCTCAAGTAAAATTGTAATTATATTCTTCAAATATTAAAATCTTTGCACAAATATATTAATATATTAGAACAATTTAAAATATTTTAATTTATATGAATTGGTTAAATTTTGAAGATCCTGGTTATATTGTCTGTTTAAAAACATTTTATATTAATGAAAAAGATATCACGGCGAAAACACATTAACCTTCAAGATGTATAATTATACATAATAAAACCACAAATAGTTTGATACAAGTATTTTGCAAAAGAATAAAATTTAATTTAAATATATTTGATTTAATTAAAATAAAAAACAAATATATTGTACCTTTAAATGACACATTTTTACAAAACGAAATCAATTTTTTTAACATATATGTATGCGCAGTTTTAGAAAGTATAAAGTTGTAAAAATGCAAAATGTACATAAGCAAAAAATTAAACGTTAATTCTCATAAGACTAACGATCGACAAACGCTGTATGGTATTTAAAACAAAAAACGGACAGATTTTATTCAGTAATAATGTAATGAACTATATTTATTTTCATTCTAATAGACCTTTAAATATACTATTTTTGAGATAACTTTAACTTTTGTATTTTATAAAGCATACTAAATATAAATAATTAAAAAGAAAGTCAGGGAAACTCTTTTCAATAGTTTTTGGTAAGACATGTCCAGATATATGCCTATAATATTTATCAAATTTTGATATATTTTTTGATATTATGTACACTACTATGTATTATTTTCATGTATTTAAGTGATATATTAATCTTACTAATTTTGAATTAATATTTTAAAATTAATAAATAATTTTCTTCAATTAGAATTTTGAAATTTTCCGAAGTTTTCGCAAAACTTTCAATAGTAAATATCTATTGCTACTAGTACAATTCTGCATAGTGATTTAATTTCTCAAACGGAAATAAATTCAGAGTTAATGTGATATATAAAACTCAACTTTCCAAAAGATAGTGTTATATTCGCAAAAAAACTGTATTTTATATTCATTTTAGCATTACCCAGAATAACAAATCTAATTTACTAGTTACTCAAAAAATATCAACTGACCTTTCCGACTCCAGTTTTCCTTGAAACTAGTTTCCTTCGACGAAAACAGCAGTTTTATATCACAAATTGTCCAAAGCAGCCACAAGTTTTTCCGTAGTCTTTATACGAAGAACCACAAATCGTTGATTGTCCTGATGCAAAAACTCAAAGACCGCACAATTTACAAAAGTGCCGAATGATTCGCGGAGCCAACACATAAAAAATTGAAACAAAATCGAACAAACAGTTTTAAATTCACCACGAAAAACTCTAGGGCCTAAAATCGCGAGCACTTCGCCGATCACGACGAGAAAACGGCCGAACGCGTCCTCTCTCCGGTGGGATCTCGCGGAGTGCTCCCGATTGGTTCCTGGTAGCGCCGCAACGAGCGCTGTTGACGTTCCGATCAAGAGTCTCCCACCCCTTGAATCGATCAAACTATCTTCGTCTGAACCGTTATTTTGATCACATCTTTTGTCTCTCTCGCGAATCAAAATTAAAGGGTGGGGCGCGGGACGGCTGGCTTCAGCGACTCCCGTTTTCTTTAGAGCGCAGCCTCCGCTGGACCAAAATGGCCGACGTTGCAGCATTTTATTGGCCGACAACCGTCACGCCTTTTGATCGTTCCTGGTAGTGGGGTCGTTCACGTTTTTCATCTACCCCCACCCCCTTTTCGTTCGATGATGAAAAGGTGGTGCAGCGCGAGACGAAAGGTGCAGGCACTTTTTTGCCCGCTATATCTCCGCGAATGCATGCTATGACCGAATGTTTTGGCGTATAATACACGCTGCATGGGGACTGGGAGATACCCTTCGGTTACGTCCCAACTATAAATGCACTTTGTCGCGTACATTAGTTTCCAGGCTCTTTTGCGGAAACTACACAAGAAGTCGGAAAAGGGTGCCTTCGGTTGTTTCGGTCTATACAGATGATGGCTCATTTTATTGAGAGATCGATTAGTAAATGAATTGATTGCTGTATAAGAAGTAAAAGGGTTGTATTATCTGAAGGTTTTTTGTGCAACGTTGTTATAAAGAACTGCGTTATTTGGGTTAGACGAGATAAAAATCCCAGAGTAATATACATGGAATGGAAATCATGTTTTTTGCATAGGTAAATAAGTGAAAAATAAAAATTTATGTTTTTAATAATAATAAAGAATAGCTCTCACAATACTTAATCAGTCTTTTTTATTTATTGCTTTTTTCTTTTATGTTTCTTTTTATAGACAACGTTTTAGTGATAAAAGATTTGATTGGTTTTTAATTTTTTCCTTGTAAGTTGTCTTGATGAGAAAACTTAATTTAACGAGTAGTAAAATTATGTGAAATTTGCGACACTAAAATTTTTGTGTTTTTGTTACACCACTTTTTGTTTCCAGAATATCACGGAAAGATTAAAATTTGCACTCGAAAATCATTTTAAATGAAGATTAACAAAATACCTTTGAGTTCATGAGTTTTCAAAGGTTAGATTTAAATTATTCGAATAATAAAATCATAACAAAGGTGAATTTCTAACAAATAGTTAATTCAAATCGCTAGGCATTCGCTCAAATTTTTATGACATTACAATTCGCACCAAAGAGAGAATTCAATTAATTTACAACTTCAATCTGTATTAACTAATTAATTCTACATTCATTCCAAATACTGATTGAATGATGAAATTAACCCTTACCGGCAATTTTTTTACAGTAGCTTAAAAGTCATTTTTTATATTCATTGTTAATTAAATATAGAACTCATCATCAATAATTTCAATTTAGATTTCCGCTCTGATTTGATAGTTTATGCATTGTTTATTTAGTATAATATCTGTTTTATGATTTGTGTATTGTCTATGTACATTCATAAAAAAATCAGTATTTATTAATTATTTTCAAATATTTTTATCAATTATATTATTACTCATCTATTGGTTCACAGTAATTATATATACTTATGGTTTGTAATTATTTAAATTATCACTGTTACAGTATAATAGGTGTTTGTATTGTATACATTTGTATCGGAAACAGTAGTTTGCACTTTATAAATAGCTAAATTATATAATATATATATGAGCAAATATATATTTACAATGCTTTTTCACGAGAAAAGTAAGAATTCATTGCTTTATATACATATAAAAGGATGTAATTTATATAAAGTAACAATACATATAAAATATGTGATTAAAAAAAATAAAAATGATAATTGTTCTTTTATATTTATATTCATATAAGTCGGAAAAAATGTTACTAAGGTCAACACTCTCTTTCAAAAGAATGTGAGGCTGTACGTTAGAATGATTATAATATACGTTATATTATGTACAAAAATACACACATAATTCCAACTAGAAATAGCAATTTTGTTGTTAGAATAATATGTCACATTTCACCACGTGGAAAATATTTAAACACAAAAAATATATGTTTTTATTATAAAGGAGATAGGACCAATCAATCACAATTTCATACAGCTATTTCATATATATATATATATATATATATATATATGTTCTGTATAAACTAGTTTAAATTTATTTTGAACTAAATTTCTTTTTTCATTTGAAAAGTATATTAAATTTATATCTTATACCTAAAAGAGTAAAAGACGATACAAAAATATAGGTACCCAATTAAGAAATGAATCCGAGCAGAAAAAAGTCCCTCGTGCCTAAGCCGGTCCAGGTGGGTTCGCTTGAAAAATAAATGTTTCACTATGAAGTACTTTTCACGACTGAATTATGGAAACACAAAAAATAGTTTAAATATTACTACAATATAAGAATGATTATTTTGATATATTTAGGTAAAGAAAAAATATTTCCTTAATACATATTCGTATAGATAACAAAATAGTGAAGAAGAAAAAATACTTTAAGTTCTAAGTGATGTTTGCAGTTGCAAAAAGTTAACTCTTTCATGCTGTTAGAAATTACGACAAAAAATGCTTTTTATAGTAGAAAATAGTTATTTACTACTCTGCTCGTTTAAATTTTCGCGGGCCTACTCGTTATCTATTCTGTCCACACGTATTTTCACATATTTAAATAATAAATGGGTCTTCAAAGTGATATATTTCAGATTTCGGAACATAATTTAAAGCCAGATTGGATCCAGTTCAGATTCAACCCTAGTATATTTTAAATCTGCTGTAAGATAATCAAAGGAATTGCTTAGCTTGTTTAAGTGCAACAAGAAGAAACGTAAAACAGTCTTGTATATAAATTCAAATTACCTATCATGAATAGTCTATATACTATATAATCAATATATATTTAATTAAAGATCCTTGTTAGATTTGACTTTGTCTGCATGTAATTAACCCTTTACTAAATGTTTCCAGCTGAATAATTTTCTTGACACTTGTGTCAGCTGTAAAATACATATGTATCAAATGATGACACATTAAAATATTTATATTATTTGTAATTCATAATGCTTGTTTCAAACTAAAATGTGTCGGTAAAAATTTAAACCTAGTGTTATACAAATTTTAAACAAAATCTCAGTATTTATATTGAGCAAATTTGGTAATGATTTTTTTCTTTATTTTTATCTAGAAAAAATTAAAATATTTCATGTAGAATAGAAACAAGTAGAGTTAAAATAACTGAAAAATTGACTGAAACTTGAAAATAAATAACGCATAGAAATGAAAGTTTCATAAATAATTTACTAAAACTCATATAAGTAAAAATGTATGTATTTTTCTCCATGTACATGACATAAATTTAATTTATCTGGCACATTTATAGGATAAAAAAATATCAAATGCAATATATTTATTCGTGAATTTAATTGTAAAATATACGTGTTATACGCGTGCCAATTTTGGGGCAAAATAATTATGTTTATATACTGTTCCAATATATGAAAACTTATTAAAAAAATTTTCAAATCGAAAAAATATTGACTCTATTCTTACTTTTTCTCATTAGTAAGACAATTTTTATAAAAACATATCGTTTGAGATCCACAAAATAATGTTTTCGATCATTCTATATTTTCAAACAATGTACTTGCATTTTTCTGTTATAAGATATATGCAAATAAATTAATGTGTATATACAGATATTTAAACACGTCTTTATATGTATTCATTTCCTGGTATAGAAAAGAAAAGATAAATGATAGTTTATTGTAAACTTTTATTTTTAATATAAAAATGTTTTCCATTATTTATTTATTGATTCAGTGTTATAATATTGAATACACGAGATATTAATTTATTTATTTAAATAAATATTATAACCTTCGTTCAACAGATAGAAACGATTTATCAAAATTATTAAAAATGTATAAAATGCATTATTTAATAGCGTAGGTAAATGTTTCTTCTTTTAGGGAAATAAT
>JABFQD010004566.1:0-11653 GCA_022817045.1 Psix sp. ZL-2020
AAATGTTTATAAAAAAAATTGCCAAAAAAATTATCCAAGTTGGGAAAAATCCTTTGCAATTTAAGTTGAAAATAATTTAGACTTTTTATGTAAGCACACACATTCATTTATTTTTAATTTAATTTGTTTATCGGGAAAATACATATTTTATCATTAAAAAAATCGGGGAAAACGTATCTAAAATGGAAATCAAAAGTAATTTTGCAATCAAGAAAATCCAATGAAAATTACAACAAAAAAAAAAAAACAAACACACACAATGATAACGCAGAATAAACCACATCCGGTTAATGAATCATAATCAAAATTGTATTTATTATTTTTCACCTCAGCGATACCCGATAATGTCGCTTCATGATCTTCCATCAAATTGGTCATTCGAAATGGCCTTCAGTGAATATAAAACAATGACTTGAAAAAATGAGTTTAAAATAAAAATATACAATACAAGATAGGGATAACCATTTGAAATATACCGCCCTGTGTCTTTGCCCCGTGATCCTAAAGATATATTAGGAGTGGTTAATTTTAGCAAAAGCCGCTTGTCTTCCGAAAACTCGAACATTCAAAGGTTAAACTGATTCGAACTTAAAGATTTGCAATTTAAAAAAAAAAAATAAAACTCTATTGGAAAAGATACATACCATTTTGAAATCATTATTCAAAAACAATAATACTTTGCAAATGGTGAAATTATATGATTAAAAAAAATGTTCATCGCTCACAATATGAATTTTAGCGAAGTTTGAATAACATAAGTTATACAGCATCGCCAAAAACTACGTTGAAAAATGATTTGAATATAAGAGGCAGAGATTTGTGAATGATTCCAGAAAACCCGAAAAATCCGGCAATCTCCATGGGAGATCGTGAAACGTGCTGAAAGAGCGCGTTTTACGAGCCACGCGCGTTATCGGGGTCATTGTAGCGATTCGATCGACGTAAAACGCCTATCTGAGGGAGATTACTATTTTCTCAAATGCGCTTGTTTATCGGTTTTTATCTGAAAGAGCATACGTTTTTTGTCATAATTGGCGTCACGTTGACATGCCGGGATCATTAAAACATATTGAAATACCTTCTAAAAATAGCACGGAAAATCGGCACACGTGTGCCTTTGCAATGCATTTTCGGAAAACCATAGAAACGTGGCAACGCCGCCCAAATGACTCGGCAACCAGGACCGGTTTGGTTGATGCAGATACGCGCAATACGGCGTTCCTTGATTTTCTTTGTCGTTATTTCTTCTTTCTCAACTTATCCTCGTTTTTTATGCAGGAAAATGTCAATCAAGCGAGTCGATTTTTGACTTATGGGATGCATTGAAATGAGAAATGGAGTACATAATGAGAGTCAAAAAACACAATTGGAAAATTTTCGGGAATGCGAAAGAGCCTAACGGGACTTGTTCTTTCAAAAAAGCTGATCGATGAATATTTGTTTTCTCGCTCGGGAAAAGCGAATGCACTTTTTATCGGTATGCAAATGGTACAAGTCAATGACCGATCCAGGAAAGCTAAATTTATTTCTGGCATCCGATTTTTTCAAGCGTTATTTTTCTATTTAGTCGTTACAATTAATGGTCACGAAAAACGTTAACGTGATAAAAATGAACAACAAAAATGTTCTACCGAAATTGAATGTTTTAGTTACATTGGAATCACATTTCAAGTTTTTGTTCGATTACGTTTGAAGAAAAAAGATTTTATCTGTGAATCATTTTTCCCTTTTTCTATTTAAATTTGCACACAAATTGCCTTATTTAGTGAGACTAAAGGTCGTTTCAGGCATGGTCAATTTTTGTTCGAGCAGTCCATGATACAATTAAAGTTAAGTTGCTCATTCTGACATGATATCTACCGATTTACATGGTATAATTTATAAAGAAATAAATCATTCAAACAACATTATAGAACAAGTTTCATTTTCCACATGCATAAATAGTTTGTACACATATTTATTGCGTGATACTAACTTCCATCAAACGATCAACTGATAAGGAATTCAGCCAAACGAATATTGATCAGCAATTAATTTGCTATTCCTAACATTTATAAATTGGCTTTTAATGAAATGTTTAATTATTTTGCATCTTATTAATACATGCACACAGTAGACACGTTACCTAAAATTAATTACACAAAGTAAAGAATAGTTATGAATCATTAACCTAAATTACACCACTAAATCAGTCAATAGTTTTCATTAGCTGTTCGTATCTCATGTTCAAAGAAAATAATATACAAATATAAGCAATTTTGAGGTAAAACTTGTTAATAATCAAGCAAAAGAATCTTTTAAACCCTAAAATAACAAATTATAAATTTTCAACATTATATCATCTCAAATTCTCAAAGCAGCTTTTATTTTTATGGCACTTTGCAAATAAGTTTTTACTGAAACTAAAATAATTAAAACAAAATCTTCATTTTACTTAGCATACTAATTAATATCATTTTTGTAATTCTGTAAAATTCCTTTGAGCAAATATTTGCTCTTCAGTTGTTATTTTCGCCTCTTTGAAATTATTGATTGGACATTTTTGGAATGCTAATCCAAACAATCCTAATCACCCTGTAAGCTTGTGAGAAATCAATAAAAAATCATGATGTGGGAGAAGAGAAAAAACTTTAGGGATACGGACGCTAATTAGCTAGCTATCGATTGAGCTTTGTGACGTCATCGGGGTTGCACAAAGGTGATGGCAAATGTGCGCAAAGCACTGACGCACGTGTGCGTGCGGAATCACTAGATGGATAGAAAGAGACGACCCGAGCGAAGAAAGAAGGTCATGCTTACATGAGTAATGGACGATTCGCGTGAGACTTTTCGGCATCGCCGATTCGGACAAAGAAATGTGAATCTATCAAGCACTCTCGACTATTTTGATTTTAAAAGCGGCGTATACCTGTGCCTGCGAACCCTCCCTCGTACACCCGGACAGGATAATAATAAATGCCTATCTGCACGTCGCCGAAGCCGAAACACTCTCGTCTTCGTCTTGTTCCCCCTTTTTTCTTCGCTGCCTTCTTAGGTCCTTTTTTTCTCTGGCGAGCGCACTGTTACGCAATGCGCCACGAGGAAAACGCCAAAGAAAGCACCGGCCGGTTGGTGCTTATTACTCGAACAGCTGCCGGGGTCAATCGATGACTCGCCTTTTCGAAAAAGTTGCAACCCGCAACGTCCAAATTTCACTTTTTTATCGACCTGAAAAAGGGTTGCCTCGGATAGACATATTTTTATTTATTTGTATTTAGTAAATACAATCAAGTCACATTAGTGGATATAATCAGCAACGATAAAGTCCGCTGATATAAATAGTCGAGTACACTCTTAACATTTGTAATTGTAATATTATTAGGATGCACACATCAAGTTTCCGGCCAAGAGCTATTTTATTCATCGTTTACATTTTTACGATAACCAATTACATTGTCGCTGTGATAAACGTTTAAATTGCTGCTCCTGCATTATAATTTTCTCAATGTAGTCACTTAACCTGGTATCTTCATTTCATTATTACTATACCTTTAACTGATATTACGTCAGAGGATATGATCTATTTTGTTTTATAGACGGTATATTATAGAATTATACAAAGAGTCTTATGTAAAATCGTATAAGTTATTAATATACTGACTTTCCAATTTCTGCTTTCATGCAATTTTAAGAATGCATAAACTTATATTAAATATATCCATATTTTATTATAAAAATAGTCATTCGTAAATAAACTATTTATATACACTCATCGATGAAATGTTAGTATAAATATATACTAGTGCAATAGGAAAACATGAAAAATTTATATACATATGAAAATTACTATTTTGATAACTATAATTCGAATATGTTTGTAACCGCGGGAAATTATAATTTAAATTGAAAAAATATTTGAATACGTGAATAATTATTACTTGCATTTTTTATAATTTAAACTTCAACACTGAACTTAATCAAATATTAGTTATTTAATTTTGATTAAGCATATTCATAAAACAATTTAACATAGATTAACTGAAAATGAAATCGGAAACATTTATTTAATCTTATTTATATCAATATATTGTAAAGAATTTGAATCAATACATTGGGTAACGGCCGAAAGACTGATTTCTTTAATTATATTTTCATATTATTTATTGCAAAAAATTTGTAGCAAAAACTTTGTACTATATTATGTTACATCAATTGCACTTGAATAAGAGGTATAAAAAATGAAAAATGAAATGCATGGAAGCAGTACAAAATGAGCCCACATGGAAAATTCGGGAACACGTGTTCTCCGTACATTGCTCGTGATATCTGGTTCACCCGCGCACATGACCCTCAGAGTGTTTTTTCTGAGTTGTGTCCCCACCCGTAGCGCCGCCACTTAAACTCAATTTCCATTCGGCGAGATAAAAAATTGCCAAGCGCACAATCTTCTGATCATAACATCTGCTCAGTTGGCGGCGCAGAGATATTTTTAATGCTCCTTTGTGTCAGAGCTCGGCCACGGAAAACTTCGCCTAATTCATCCATTTCATTAGAACTGTCCCCCTGAATGGCGTACGAAAATTCAGCAGCCGCCCGCTTGGAAGGGGTTTGCTTCTCCTTCACGCCGGCCGGAATCCGATAACACGTCGTGTTTGCTTTACGAACAGATGTCGGCCGCCAACAACTGCCTCTTACTTTCCCTCTTACAATTATACAAAAATGGCTACAAACTTGAATACACTTTTCAGAACAGTTTTGGAAAAATTGGGAAAATCGTTGAACATCTTGAGTTTTTCTTATGTTATATATATATATATATTATAGAAGTATATGCGTATATATATGACCTTAATTGATGAAGCAGTAAGAATGTACAACTTAAACAATGGCACACCTGTGAATGTGAAATTTCATAAATACGTCTATCTCAGCTATACAATAATGTGCCAGATTTTGTTTATGACAAACAAATATTTATTGTATGTATACAAACCTAAATGAAACATTTGCAAAATTAGACATTTAAAGGCCTCGAAGATAAATTTCCATATTTTTTAATTCAGAATGCTCATTCGATTCGATTGATACATCAGTAAAAGTTGTAGGTATCAATATTTTCCAACTGCCATATTATAATTGTGTGAAAATATATGTCACTCAAAACATTTGCTGTGTCCAAGTCATCGTTTCTTTAGTGAACCATGAGATGTCAAAGGCGATCGACTTTTTTTCTCAGAAAAAGTTGCGAGAAAAGAAGTTTTAAATGACAAAATTATGAGAACAAAGAATAAACTCTTATAATCGCCGCGTCTTTTCCGAAAAAACTGTCATAATATTTAGAACTTCAGTATGATCTATCAACCTAAAACTAAAAATCTAAATAAGAAAATCGGAATTGCTCGGAAATGACTTTGATGATTTGGAAAACAATTGTAAAAAATATATAGTATAATAATTTTGTTTTAGTTTAGCAGATGTCATGTAAAAGTATCGAAGCTTGAATAATGTGTAACTTTATTCATGTCACTTATCATTTATCCTTCAAAACTGCATAAAGAATATATAACAAGTTACCTATAGGGTATTTAATTCTCGAAGTCTGATTTTAATCCGATTTATGACACTGAACCCCATTATTTTGTCAGGTTCTTTGAAGGCAATAATATGGGTGTTCTAAATCCTAACATAACTTGTATGCAGGTAGACAGTTACAGTTTTTCAGGTTTATCATAGAAACCCTCTGTAGGGGAGTAATCATTTTTTACACCAGAATCATCCACCGTATGTATAAAAAGCAAATCACACTCATGCTACCTAAGAGTTAGCTAATTCCATTTCATAGATACAGAAACATTTTTTAATTTGTGTACAAAAAAATACCGACAAAAAAGAATGTGAAAAATCTCCCAAAAATAAAGTCAGCTTTATCATTTCTCTTCTAAAAACTATAGTAAGAATGTAGAAAAAGAAATGAAATAAAATTGACGCAACTACTCGCATTTGCGCATCGTAAGGGTTGCGATAAAACCGGAACGTACTATATTATATATGTAAGTTAGAAATCCACACGGCTCTTACTCAGGACATCCTCTGAGCATCTCCGGGCGGAAAATCTTAAACGGCATAATAACAGGAATAAGAAAATTAATTACAAGCGTCGGGTCAAATTTCTCGTGCAGACGCACAAATTGCGTTATAAATAACGTGGTTCCGGCGCACGAGACGCTTCTTTGAATTCCCGAGTCATCCTGCCTATTAATTGCTCGGCTAGAAACCGCGCGCGGCAATACTATTTTGACTCTGTGCCATTGTGAGCGATACGTGTGCACGTATATGAGCGCGTGCCCATACATTAACATGCACATACACGGGGAAGCAGTACGTGCAATGCGCGCGACCCATTCATAAATAAATGGCCCATTGTGAACGCCGTTTACGCTCGGATCTCACTCGCATTCGACCGGCGCTTCCGTACTCGTACAGTAATTGCATTTGACACTCCTGCCCCGCGCTAATACGAGCAAACATGCACCTAAAAAACCGCGGCCAGAACTGATTCCCAACGGATTACAAAAGCTCTTCTACTTGTTCTGCCGGTGCCGCTCATTAAGCTCCCAAGATCAAAAAGCTTTATCTTTCATATACCATTTTGTATTCCCTCGTTCCTTTTTGCAGCTTCAAACACAAAAGAACATTTTTTCTATTCATACCTTGGATTAATTCACGCAAAAAATGATCGCTGCGGTTTTTGTGCTTTCTAATTTCCAGTTTTCTTCTTAGATAAATGATAACAATATTTATTATCAATTTAACTATTTTTCATACTTATACATTAATTTTGTGAAGAAAAAATGAGTAAATATAAGCTTGGTAGAAATTTGGATTGAAAATTCAAATATTTTGCTTGTTAGAAATATATTAGTGAAATATTTTTCTTACAATTTTGTTTTTTGGCAATGATTATTAGTTTAACGTTGGGTTTCCACAAGTTTAGTATAAATAGTTGTACACAGAGAAATTTACTTGCAAAGAGCTATGACTCATGTTTTTTATGTCTTTCTATCCTTATCATATATTTACTAAAATAACGAACAGTTATATCTGAATTAACTCGAGTAATTAGTTGTGCACATTTGAATCCTAACCGCACACATGTTAATAGCACTATCGATCGCAGCAATGTTCATTCCACAATCAAACCATCGTTTCATCTTGATACCGCAGAACATTTTCATTTTAGCCACAAAAAATACAATATAATTTCGCATTTAAACATCATTTTTTCAACAGCAGATAACTCCTTTTAAACTATAAAACTCGTCTCTTTCAAATGTAGCTACAATATTATTACATTTTATTACATCATTCGTGTGTAACAACTTTTTTTAATTTCAAGCTTGCAGGAGAACCGTCGTTCATAATTTAAATATCAATTTTCATAAAATTATTTAGTACATAGTTTATTGAAAAGTGCAATGCAGAATTAATTTGATTTCTACATGTTTATTTTTTATAGGTCATTCAACCGAATTACTTTTATGATCGTACATATAAGAAAATAAAAAATGTTAAAAAGCTTCTAGTATACAATAACGATCTACATTGGAAAACAGTTGTTTTTGTCTTAAACACAATTAAAAAGGAACAACTTGGCGCTACAATATTAATACACATTGCAGTGCCATTGAATGCTTTTTAAAATAAAGTTAGTCATAACACAAAGGCGCATTTCACTTTTTATCCATTACCAACTCTGCGAATTTAAACGCTTGTTTATTAAAAGCTAGTGTGTTTAAAAAAGTATTTGGGAAAAGCTTTTCAAGCATGAATGTGCTAAATACAAAAATTTGGAAATATATGAAAAACAGCTTTGAAATTAGAAATTCAACGTAATATTTCCTGAGGAAGAATCGCATCTTCCGGCACGGTAGGAAACATTTGTGTGTCATTGAGATTCAACTTCATTTCATTACCGAATGCCTTACTAATGTTATTCTAAATGTACAATATGTACTTTGTTTTCTGACGCTGTAGTTTGGCTAACACGTGAACACAGCTTCATAGGGCTGTTCACACAAACACATTTTGCGATCCTTGACGTTGGAAAGACTTAAACAAGTGTTAACTTTTCTTTGTCCTTATTCCACTTCCACATACACGGTTTCATCGCGCTCAACCCCAGCGTCTCTAGGGCGCCATGTAGCTACTTAAAAGTCAGATCTCTTTTCATCAGAGAAGAAAAAAAGCGAAACAGAAAAACAAAGGGACATGGCACGTTGGGACAGATTTTCGGAATCGTATACGTGACAGTGGAAACATATCTTCGTAGCAGCGAATAAGAAAAAACGTCGCATTTATTTGTCCTAAGCATGCGGAGCTTTCCGTTTCTGCGAAGCGTACGACCGTCATTAAGTTGAAGCTGTCGACCAAATTTTATCGCCGCTGCTCTAATCCTTTTGTTAATGAACTCCGACCCTTGTTCGGTTTTACGGTCAAAACTTTAGCACACACAATAAAGCAGGGCTTTCCAAATTACTACAACGAAACATCTGCGCGCCAAAGGAACGTGCGAATTTGTGTCTTTTCCTCGACGTTAATCTTGATTTGATGAAGCCGAAAAAACTTTTTGCCGATCGCCCATTTGACATAAAAAAAGGGCCGGTTGGTTTTCACGCAATAAAAGCAAACAAATATCTCGCGCTCGCAAGGGCGGCCGTAAACTTTTATAAGACGGCCATTTCCATTCTATAATACGGATGATATTTTCTCCGCCAAAACGATATTCTTCGCTGCTTTCTATTAGCCTGGGCCGTAAAAATGCGCCAAAATGCACTTTTTCCCATCAAACTTTTCCATGCATCGAAAATCGCGTCTATCTTTTACGACCCACTTCCGGCCTGCGTCCATATTAGTGCCGATTTTTGTCCTTCTTCCTCTGCCATTCTTTTTCCTTCTCAGCGTTGTTTTATATAAATATGCGCCCAAGAATAATGCTCGATCTTAATCTCGGTTTTCACCAACATTTTATACTCGGTTGTCGTGTCAAAAGCAAGCGCTTTTGTACGCAACTTCAGAGGCCTGAGCATCGGTCCCGTGTCGTAAATTTTGCAGCGAAAACAAAAGTATGCAAAACATGTCTCCAGCTACCATTTTTTTACTCCAGATCTGTATCTGACCTTGACTTTTAATGTCATCAACATTGAGTTCCAAGTTTTTTATGAAGACTTATGTCATCCCCAAGTTTACTCGAGAAATTCTCTTCTGATAATAATGATAATCATGAAATATAATTGGAATTCCTCAAAGCCGAACAATCAAAGTTAATTTTAGCTTAAGATTAAGAAGCTTTCAGATTTAGTGTAAATGGGAAAACTAATTTCCAGTCGTCATTAAATACTTAGCCACACTTAGCATCTTAACCTGTAGACACAATTAGTTAATAGAATATATGTTACAAATCTCCGTTTCATGCGTGCAGAATCTACGATTCACAAAGAATAACAATCTTTGCCGGAAGATTTTCAAATAAAACTAAGCTGCATACTAATCTGACATTAAAATGAAGAAAGTTGGTAACGAGATCATCCACGCCTTGTAAATATTTAGAGCGATTATAAAGTTCATTAAATCCTTCATTGAAAATAGCTTTGTTTCTTTTGTCCATTCACGTTTGTTGTTACCGGGAAACCTGTATGTTATATATCAAGTGCCATACTGCACTATGTATTTAACATTTCTAACTTATTCTCAATTATCGACCAGAAGTTCAAACTAAAGTGCGCCTCTTCCCCAAGTGTACTCAAAATCTGGCAACACTGTAAGACCGAAAACACAGGTCGAACCTTAGACGGAAATTTGCGGACTTTTAGAAATCGCACTGCGATTTGCCGGGTATTGTGAAAAAGGGTCTTATACCTGTTCTGTCTATGTAAACAATCGATTCGCTTTTGCAAATAAATCTACCTGGGATTCTCCTGTAATCCTGCATTGTCGCGGGTCATTGGGAGCCTAATGCGATTCGGAGGCCAGCGGAAAAGTCAGCGGAACGCAGACCGAATTTTGAATGGCGTCCGATGGTCGCCAAACGCGACAATAGCGTTTAAAAAATATTAGGAAACAGGTTTCTTTGAGGGGCTGACGTTTTGACGCGGGACCTCGAAAAGCGGGCGCGCATTTTTCGGCCGATGCAGTTCGATGAACTCGATCGAACCCCGAATACCTGTCTTTTCAGCCAAGAAAGAGCGTCCTGTGAATGCGACCTAGGCATAAAACGACGTCAAGTGCATCGCACTGTTGTGATGATCTACGCCCAGCTGCTAATCGCCGGCTCAACTGTGATGCCTGGAAAAGCGATATCGAGAGAAAATATGAGGCGCCTTGAATTGGGTCAAGTGGTGAAAGTCGTCGTTATGTTCAAGGTCGATTAGCATGCAGGGAAAAACAGTGAAGCATAGCTTTTAATGAGACGAGAGTATCGCAAACCACGAAGGCGATATTGCTTTGAACAAATTTATTTTCTTACGTTTCTTTGCAAAACAATATCGTTTTTAATTTGTAAATGACATAATAATTTTAGTTTACTAATGATATATACTATTTTCTGAACATGTAATTTAAAAATAAACTTTCTTAAGGTTCGAGATTAATGATTATTATTGTTATAAATTGATGTAGACAATTGTGTTTTTTTAAAATATTAATCTTTTTCGTCTCGCTAAGATACTGACAGCAAATTTATATTCAGAGCTATTTTGAGAAATTTGCTGGATTTTACAAGAAAACGAATTTACGGGCAAAAGGGGATCCAGTACAGTCGCTCAGGTAGAAACGCAACACAATTCTAAGTGGGTACCAAGTTTGCATGGTTTCAGGATGAAAAATGAACATTTTGGGTATTATTTACAAGTGTCCTTATTGTACCTGTAAACTGTCAAAAATGGGTAGATTTGATTATGAATTTAGATAGGCTATACCGCCGAAATAATCGGACCTTTTGTTGTATAAATCAACACTGGTAATGTTGTTTCTGCAAGAGAAATATTTTTGATTATATATTAATTTGTTATATATTTTATATTGAATATTATTCAAGTACGTATCATAATTATTAAGAAAAATGAATGAAATAGAAAGGGAAGATTTCGACATTTGAGTTCACATTTTGAATTTCATTCAAAAACGATAATTTGAAAAATGTGGAAAAGAACGCTGCGGTCTGAAATTATTCGAAATCCAATTAACTCGCATTAATCGATGTAGCTTTATCTGAGAAAAGAAGAAGCTAATGTTATTTTCAATATTTTCAGTAAAATTTATCAAATGACTCGTTCGCGCGGAATAAATCAAATAACTCTTCGGCAGAAAAACAACGAACGAATCGAAAACTATCGATGGCTAATCGTGCAAATAAAAGTAAAACTCTCACCGGCCGAGCTTTCCAAAATGAAATTATTGGCTCATTATCTTTTCACGTCATACATTTAACGCAGAGACACGAATATTCATAAAATTGATCGGCCTTTATTAGAGATTACCGTTTTGAAAGATCATTAATAACGCGATTTTTTATCTCAAAAAATTGAAACCGAGAGAAAATACATTTTCCAATTCTCAGAAATGGATAATGAATTTCGTGATATAAGAGACATCAAACTGTAGTTATTACATATACAAT
>JABFQD010004567.1:0-11651 GCA_022817045.1 Psix sp. ZL-2020
GGTGGGGGAAGAGTCAGGGTGGACGAGAGAGGGGAAAGGAGGACGGAGAAGAGAGTAGAGTACATATGGGGGAAGGAGGGGAAGGAAAAAAAAAAGAAACATAAAACAAAGAAAAAAAGAGAGAAAGGAAAACAAGCGTGGAGAAGGGGGGAGAGAGAGGGAAAAAAAGAGAGTGTGGGTGTGGCGGATAGCGGGGGGGGATTTGTGGGGGGGGGGGGGGGGGGGGGGTAACATACGGACGTAACCTCAAAATCGAGGCTTTTTCGTCACTATTTCTGTAGATTCGACATTGTGACAATGCCACAAGACGCTATTTGGGCGATTGCCGTTATTTTTTCGGAAAAAATTTTTGAGCTTCGCACCGATCAGTGTTAGTAAGCTACAAATGAGACCTACAGGGTCGGCTAGTGTCGACTTTGTTGGAGACAGAACGATTTTGCAAAGTGGCAGTGAGAGCGAGAGCTAGCCACTGAGTTCAGGACACGTTCCACGGAACCGCCATTTTTTGGGAGCATTTTCGGATAAGTTTTCAAATTAATTTGATACTTTTCTCAGGTCGAGACTCATATTGGTTGTGAGTTCTCGGAATATATCATTTATTGCTCAGGTCGAAAAGACCTTAATTGAATGATTGATCAATTAATTCAACTTTTCTGAATGCTATTACGTCAAGGATAATACTATCTTGCAAGTGTTAACCTTCTTCTTAACCTTCATCTTAAATGAGACTTAAAAAAAGAAAAGGTTGTTTTATAATCAAATAAATTTAATTATGTTCTATATAATTTTATTCGCTCATCAAAACATACACCGTTGAAGATATCCAGTACATCAGATTTGTTTACAATTTTGAATTTAGTAGACAATTCTTCTATCCTTTTTATTTTTGGTTTTTCTACATTCAAGTTTTCATTGCCATCTAAAACTCGTTTAGTTTTAGTCAATTTTATGGTAAGAGTGGGACAAGGCTTAGTGGAACTATTAATGTAATAATTTTTTGATCTTTTAGGAGGAGATATTATAGTAAAAAAATCTGCAGCCTTGGGTATGATAGGGGTTTATGGTGTTGTTTTATTTAAGTTCAGATAATTTATTTAAAGAAGGCAAAACTCTTAAAGGTAGTGGGATAAAAGGTTCAGTGAATGGTGATAGTTGTTTTTGGGGATTGTTATCGAACGAAGAAGGATCGTTTAGAATGCTATATAAATTGAACGAAGGAAAAATATTTTTATCTAAATTATTGAAATTATAATTGTCAGAGATCAAAAAACGTTTGTTAAATGGTTTTGACTTGAGGTTCTTATTGACAACTGGAACTTTGGGTGATTCAAAAGGTGTATTAGGTTTGGGTTTTTTTCTATCTAATAAGTTTTTTATCTTGCCAAAGGTTCTAGGATATAGAGAGTTAGTAACAATTGGATTTGGTGAAGTGGGAAGATGTTGGGGAATAAGTTTCCAAGATGGAACGCAAGAAGCTTGAGAAGTCCCAGGAGGATAATTTAATCGCGAGTTTTCGGGACACACTCGGTTTGAACAATTAATTTCATACTCTTGTCTTCGAATCTTATGAGATCCTCGCATAAGATGTCGAATGCTTCATGTGTAGGATACTTTTTCTATTCTTCTGGTAGTAGAGAATAATATTGTGTTTCATAAGTTGCCGGAGGATTAAATAGATCTCCTTGAAGTTGATATTTATTTTTCCTGTTTTGAATCTTTCGTCACTTAATTGTTTCCTGGATTAAATGTTGGGGAAACTCTGCCGCTAAACAGAACAAACGATTACATTATTCGGTTTCGAATAAGCATATATTTTATGTATATCAAAATTATATGTTTGAAGCACTTTCTTTTTATTTTGAAAACACACTTCAATAACAATCAGGGTAAATATATTATTCAAGATTCTATGAGCGGGTTCGCTACACAGGAAACAGACGACGGGGTAGACAGTCTCTTATATTTTATTAACTTACCAATCAGGTTCGATATGTTGAGTAAGCTCCTGTCGACATGTTAGTCTGACAAGAGTGAGAAAAGGCAACAGGTTAGTTATTTTATTCTTTAGAAAACACTTGAATCCTAGATTAGGGGCTCTAAGTTCTTGTGCAACTCAAGAATGAAGAGACAGTATTCTCGTAGAGCGACCTTTTTAAATATTTAATCTCGTCAATAAGTTAACGCCCGATTGAGGTCACGCGTCAATTCTGGACCGGAAAATGGATTTCCCGGGCCCAAGCGTCGGAGTTTGAGTTTGAGAGAGGGAAAAAGGTCCGCGCGCGCAGCGTTTTCCCGGTTCTCCCCTTAACATGACAATTAAATGGTCTGTTTTTTATATGATCAGTTATTTGATAAAATAAGTCCTTTTCACTTATTTGGGGGGAGAGTTCAACCGAAAAATTACCAATTTTTATTTACAACAAAAAATTACTATGGAAGCATATAAAATTACTCAATGTTTCGGTATACTTTGGCATTTAATAGGCCATATGGCATTTAGTATGCAATATTACGTATCTCCGTGGGTACGGTGCTCAGTTAACACGCGTGGTTTTTGGTTTCAATTCCCCTGGAATTCTTTTTTGTCTACTTTTTAATTAAAAAAACAATTTTATATTACTAAACATTATTTATTGTTTATAAATATATAACATAATTGTACATAATTGTGTATTTTTTTATATTTTTATCTTATGATTTTTTCTCATAATTATTTTTAATAATAAAAATAAAATGTATGAGCATAAAATTTCATTTTTAATGCTCATTTGATTAACAATTTCGTTTTACTTATTAACAATACACGATTTTTCTTAATACAAATGTTTTGTAAAACTGGAGCAATTCAAATTTCAAATAAAATGAAATGTTAAAACCAATAATAAATAAATCATATTATTGTAACAACTTTTTTTCTCAATATTTAACAATTATTTATAAATAAATTAAAATTGTTAATTAATTGAGCTTAAAGAATAAAATGTAATACATAACTACAATTTATTTAGATTATTGGAAATGATTATGAAAAAAATCGGTAATTATTTGGAATCACCCCTCTCCCTCCGTAACATGAGGTGAAATATCACTTTCTAGGGGCTTTTTGATCCGCTGAATACGAATCCGTTGAGAATATGCAGCGCTTTCCTACCGTTTTCGAGATATTTGTATAAACGCGTCTTTTTGACCGTATTAATGCATCCTCGATGATTAGACTCAAATCTAGCTGATGTCGAACATGCTGATGCACATTACATGCAGGTCTATTTAACCATCCCCCTGTTGGAAGTCTCCTTCGTTAATGGGCAAAAGGGCAACGTCTTTCTCTTTTAAGCATAACCCTTCCGATGTATGTCTCCTCCGCGAAACCTTGAGTTCGTAGGGGAACCAGAGGCGGATGTCCTTCTCACTTTAATATTACGAAACAAAAATACTGTTTTTGTCTTCGTAAATAAGAAAATGCAGAAAATTTCGGTAAAGCACTTAGTATTAGTGCTGTGATTGTTGTATAATTTTTTCTGTATTAGCTCCGAAGATTTGGTTTTTATAATGCTTTGGAATACATTATTATATCGTTATATGTTGAAAATACTACTTTGCGAGTCGTACTGATTACCGAAGATCAGGAAGCCTTAGTTGCTATCCTGGTGCGGCGTAAAGTACTCATTAACGTTGTTGAATATAGTTCTTGTGGTGACGACGTTGATCTTAACGTCAAAAACCTGATGCTTAGGTGTAGAAAGTACATGAAGAAGAAGAAGAATAAAAAGGAGGTCAAAATGCGATGCGATTTTTTTCGTTCATTGAAGGTCGGAATGCTATTTGAAGGAAGCCCTGTACCTTTAAAGGAGTATTGCTTGTTTATGTCATTTTTCCTTTTGTATACGTTTCCGGGTCACGAGATACTAAAACTGCAATTTAGTCTTGGCGATGAAGCTGCGGTTCAGCTACAATACAGATGTCATAAAACAGAATACGTTTCGGCGTGCAATCAAATTTATTAAATATCTCAAAGACGGTGGGAAAACGCCGCGATTTGTCATCAGATTCGTATTCAGCGGGTCAAATATAATATAAAAAGTAAACTTATGTACTATTATCTTATTTATCAGTGAATAGTATTCAATGTATAGTTATCAAAAATTAATTAAACTAATTATATTTTCATTCAAATTACGGCACTTTCTATTTCAATCCTTAACTTTAACACAGATAGAATTATAAATTTAACACTCTCCATTAATTCGATGGGCATCAGTGGGACCAAAAGGTAGAAGTCCCAATCCTTGAAAACAGACCTCGGGCTTTGACGCTGGTACACATTTGTTAGGAACTCTGCAATCATAAAGTCGGTGGGGAGATGAAAGATAGTAAATGGACTTTGCTGAAGGGCTTGACGGATAAAATGGTGTCTAACGGAAATATGTTTGGCTCGGGAATGGAAGGCTAGTTTAGGTAAGCTAAAGGTAAAAAAATCAATGTGGTTATGATGACCTTGACAAATGTTGTTTTGTTATTTGAACAAAACTTATTTATTTAAATTAGGTCTTGAAAACTAGAAAATTAAGTATAGTTTAGAAGACTAGGTCTTTTAATTATTTAAAACTTAGTTATTTAAAATAATATGAATAGGCTGTATTTACCAAGTAAACGATGGATCAGCATATACTGTCGCCATAAGAGTCTGATATTGTGGGCCTTTATAAGCCACAAATGAAGAAACATCTCGGAGACCTGTTCCTGGACATCCAGGGTACTCCGCCTGACCTAGTCCTAGCTTATATAAGTGTTCTAGAAAGGTGCTGCATAATAGGATCGTTGAGTAAAAAAATGAACCAGAAGCGTTGTTGGTTATTCACCAAATCGCTTGTTTGAAAAGTTCATTAATTTTTCTTCTTTCTTAGTTCAGTTAAATTTAGTGAAAAGTGCCACAACATTCTTTTTGCAACTCCTTATCTGCGATTTGTAAAACAACAAGTAGTAGGTTCAATTTAAATTGCATTCTTTTTTTCATCTTTAAAAAATAAGATTCCTGTTTAGACAATCGATAAGAATAAATGCAATCATGAATAATCAACACTCATCCAAAGTCATCTCGTAACTTACTCGATCTCGATTAAAAATTGTCGTGAGAAGTGTTAGGTGGATCATATGATGAGCCGACCAAAGACTTTCCAGTGTAGCTGAAACGTCATTACTGAGATCCACCGGAACACTAAAATATACGAGTATAGTAGTATAAGTATAAAAATACGAGTAAAGTTTCAATTTTTAAAGTTTACAATTTTAAAATTTGAAAGTTTAAAAAATTTATACATTCTGGATTTATATTAAGTAGATAAGGTTTTTGAACTTTATATTGCTTTAATGATTCAAATTTTTTATCATGAAAAATTTGAATGTAAAAAACATTTCAATCAGTTCCATCAGCGGATGGAACTTTGTGTATATTATTTGTTGTAGTCTATAAAAATTATTATCTAGAATAAAATATCTGCATTGTTAATTGTCTATTTTCATATTTAAAAATTTTATGTCTTTTAAGTGTTTCATTATTTTAAGTGGTTCATTATTATGTTTTCTACAATGTAATAAAAATTTTATGTAATTATTTAAATTAATTCGTTTAAAAGTCTATTATATAGAGTTTATAATAATTTTGAATGTGATTCTATATTAATGATAAGTATTTTGCGTAAATTTTAAATACAGACAATGATTGATAGCATCTTACGTGATAAATTAAATTTTATAGCAACAATTTTCTTGTTATGCTTAGATAGCCAACTTCACGGCCTTACTAAATGTTTTGTTTGAAGTTGCGCTATGTATCATATTTTTAAATTATTGCGACCTATTTTAATGAGTAGAATGTCCTACATTTTAGGAGTCGTTTAGTTAATTTGAATATGGAATAAATTCTCCCAAATTTGTTAACGTAAATTATTTAATTACATAAAAATGCTAAAGTGAAATTCCGTTAAATCATGAGAAATATATTTATACAGTTTACAGTGCCATGACATGAAGGACACATTGAACAGTTTAATTTTCAGACGATCAATCAGATTTCACAATCCCTGTCGCTTTATAAAAAGGGATGGTCCTGTGTGCTTCAAAGTCACGTGAAGTTGCGATAAGAAGCACCGATTATTGGTTAAAATTACAAGGTGGCGGATCGCAGTAACTTCTACGTGTAAAAGTGGATGGAACTGTGAGGGACGTGAGCTGCTATTAACTTGCCGGCCAATGTTCTTGTGTCTTGTAAAACAGATTAGAGGTTTTTGTGAAAGAGCGAATAGCGTTTGGCGAAGAAGGCATAACATGATTGATTACAGGGAAAGTTTTCGTCGCAAGCTAGCTTCGTCAGTCTAAGCTCTAGTGATGCAAGGATTAATGCGTCCAACTAACGACTCTTTGCTTCCTCAACGCTGAAAGCCGTATACACTATTGAGTCATTCATGGCGCACTGTGTCATTTATACGTAAATACTTGCACTGAGAGACAAAAAAACATTGTTCTTTCAAAGCGACTTTTCCTATGCACAAATAAGCAGTTTTCATCAGTTATTCTGTGTGATTGCACAAACAATGTTTTTGTGATAGAAAATACGAGCTCAAATGATAAAATTGTTAAAAAACTTAATTCAAATTAGATTTTTCAATACATAAAAAAATGTAATAAAAAAGGTTTTGTTTGCATAAATATTTCACTTCATTGTGTATATTGATTTATGTTTAATATTTATATGATACTAATAAGTTTATATATGATGATAATTTGAAATAAATAAACATAAAACTATTTCTCGACCTATATTTATAAGAATTTTAATATTTCAAACATTGAATTAAAAAAAACGATTTTCAAAGTATTCTTCTAAAATCCATGTTTATCAAATTTGACTACACTTAATATCTTTATAGTTTTTATTGCATAATACCATCATATATAAGTAGTTTCCAAACTGATGGAATTACTTGATATAACTAAAGTTAATTTTCGTTATGAACTTCAAACAGTTGAGATTCTGGTGCGCCTTACTGCGTGTAAAACTTCTTTTAGTTAATTTTCAATGGATACTAAAAAAATTCATTACATAATTTGTAATATTTTAAACTAAAAGTGTTATATAGCTATAAGATCGAAACCAAAATAATGACTTGTCCTGAAAAAACATATAAGTTTAATAAATTATGCTACAATTTTAGACAACTTAACTATAAAAATCATTTTAATTGTTTCACAATTAAATTTGTCTCAGCGGAAATATTTTAACAAAACCAAATCTTGAAATAATAAACTATTACTTCAAAAATGTTTTAACTTCTAATAAATACTAATTTTTATAAAGAGTTTTATTTAAATATTTTCAAATTACAGAACTTGATTGGAATAAATAAAAATGTAATTAATCGTTGTTATATTTGTATTAATAAGTCAAAAGAAATACATTTTTTAAATACTTTTTGAAACTGCCGGAATAATAGCTTACTCAAATGCATTTTCTAATTAAGCTTTTGTCAAGCCACAGTTTGACGTTAAAATCTCAAAGCTGTTTAGCCTATTTCATATATTATGAAAACCAATTACAAAATTTAAATATGCGTGGCTCAGATCTCTCTTGAAACATCTTGTCTCAGAATTGTTTACGATGCACAATGTGTTGAGGGTTAGATAGAGAATAACTCTGAACATATGTCACTCATACAAGTTTCCCAGTAAACCAGCAATGTGGCATTGAATTGACATAAACCAAAGAGACCGCAAAAGCATTTACTGAAAAATTAACGGAAACATACCAACATGACTATAAATGCTAATAGCTGAAAGTGCGGAAGCTCAAGCGTTGGGAAATCAATCGAACCACGAATGATCATATTTTTAGTCATTTAATGCAATTAGCGTTTATTCTAATAAAAAATGGATATTGTTTGAGTGCAGCAAATAACGGATATTCTATTTATGAGATGATTGTGTGTACGCAGGCCTTGGCGTTGAACAAAATTTGTAAAAGGGATTTCATGTTCGGCGGTGATTATTGCGGATTACCCGGCGACCGGGTCATCCCCATGGACGAGCGCAACTGTACGCACACATCGATGAAAAAAGAAGCCACGCGATCCCAATAAGTAACATTTGGAAGGATTTCGGCGATTTGCCTGATGACAATGAATCCCCGTCGGACAACGCAATGCATATGCATTAGTGCGCGAATAAATTCCAGTCAATCCTATACCACCTTTACGCTTCGGGCTTTAGACTCATTATTTCTATTTACGAACTTGATTTCGCTGACACTTAAAATAAAATATCCATAATCCTTTTGCGGCAATATTTATTGACAAAAATTTCAATTTTTTGCGAGAACTGTGGTTTTTGAAATATTACTGAGATTTTTCTATTATTTAGCAATATAATTTTCAATTGTGTGAATAAGTAGAATTTAGGAATTAATAAATTTTGATCCATTCTTGATTAGAATAAACTCTAATTATTTATTCATTGATAATTTATCAAACGTTAGAAGATCTCAATTGTAACGTGTCATTAAATTGCAAAAAGCGACTCGGCTAATCTTCAAATCCAGATTGATGAAAGTGTCGATGGGATGCGGCGTTGTCTCTTGTCTATCACACTGTTTTTGTTATTCAATGTTCCAGTGCCATAGAAATATTTGATGCGTGTATTTTTCTTAGTTATTTGAAAAGAGCTTTTTCGGTTGAAATTGATAAAAAGTGGTCATGTAAATCATTTGCTCCGGAAAAAGCTTTTTTTAAATATATTAAAAATAGATAAATCTCGATGAAATATCAGGAGTATAAATTATTGTCAAAATAGTTTCTTGGTGTGAAAGATGTATTATAGATAATATACTATTTATAACTAAACGTTGAAAACGCCTCAGAGAAGTTCTTTTGATACATTATATCGAACGGAAGATTAAAACTGCTTATTTTTCTTTATATTTAATGTGAAATTTCTTTTATAAACACGTTTGAAGATTTGTATTTACATTGGAAAATGTAGATTATTCTTAGCTTTTTAAATGAACCATATTTTAATGAAAAAACATGCATTGAGAATTGTTAAAACAAGAATATTTAAAAAGAGCTCAAGTGTCTAAACAGGAAAAAAAACATGAAAAATTGAAGCTTTTTTAAAAATTGAAGGAAGAAGATCTAATTTTAGAGCATCAAGAAAACATTGAATCAGTTACATTACATATTGATAAAATGTAAATTATAATCGCTCTGTAAAATAATTGCGATTCAATAACTTGTGAATGATTACAATTAAAGTAAAAGATAATGCTTGAAGAGAAGTCCTTAACTCTAGTACTTGTCATGTATTTATTTTCTTCTGGATGGATGTTGTCCTGCAAAAGAAAGGGAAAATGCTGAGTACGTCTGACTCGAGAGACAAAACGTACGGAGCAAGCTTTTCTTGCATTTTTTACTATCCTTTGGACGCGAATCTTGTTTTAATGATTTTCAGCTGGAATGACAAAGAACTTTTATCAATGAAATTTTCACCAATGAAGGCAGACGCGGTAGATTTATTTGAATCAATATATCCAACGATCAATCAATTTCAATTGAATAAATTTGCGTCGACGTACGTAACAAATAAAAATATATACATTCTGCTTAAAATGAAGTATGTGAAATGAAAACATTTGAATGCCTTTCTTTAAAATATAATTAGTGCAGACATTGTTACAATAATAAGAACTCTTTAATACAATGTTCTCATAAGATTAAATCTCACAATTTTTTGAATTCTTTTTACCAGTGTCCGATAAATGTTTTATAGCAAGATTTGTATAAAATACGTTTCTATATTTTAAGTGAATGAGTAAACGACCATTCATTTCATTTTGAAATATGAAATTAGGAAACTATGGAATAGAGCTTAGTCATGAAAGCTAGAAGATGGAAGAAACTCACGCCATCTGTCTCAGTTGAGCATATCTGTTTTGGATGCAAAACATCAGGTGGCAGTGTGATGCTCAATTTTTGTTGAAACATGAATGATTGCGTTCCATTAATTAGTGTAAATTATTTTGCGACGCTTCTAAGTATAAAAACATGAAAAGAAAATAAATGATGGTGCGGTGAGAAAAAGAGATGTTGATGTTTAATATAATTAACGAGACGTCGCTTCGGGAGAATCGTTTTAATATTCGCGTCAAACTTGCGTTCTTTTAATTGAAAAGCACTTAAACTTTTCTGTGCACTGTCTTAGTGAATCTCATAGCGAACGTCATATTTTGTTCTGTAAGCGAAGTATTGAAAAGGCAAAAAAAAAAATTAAAACTCGTAATCTATTATCGTTATTTATTTCGTGTTATATGAGAAAAGTTTTATCAATTCTTTAACCTCTGTTAAAAGTTAGCGGCAGGAAGCTGATGAGGCGATAATTTTTCAAACTTCTTTATTTTCGATTTGAAACAACAGTGGTTTAAATAAATTCGCGTCTATAGCGTTTCCCGGTTTGCGCTGTTTTATTGATTTGAAATTCACGTCGATGTCTAATTTTTTACAACCATCATCGTTGTGACGTAATACATCAATCAATCACTGTCCGTTTAACAAAGCGGTCGATTAATCGCATTTATTTTATATTATCGAACTGAAGATTTCTGAATAGTTGATACACGAATAATCTACAGCAAAACCCTTCGTTTTACTGCTCTTTTCTCTCTTCCTTCTCTACATGCGTTTATCAGCGAAATGGACAAAACCAAATCCCGATGTCAATCGTGTCAACCATGAGTCATGCCGTTTGACGCGTAGTCCCTATCCGATATAGGAGACACGATAAAATCTACTAATGCTGTCAGACTGAATTCTGCACTATCTCTAACTGATCTAGCTGGCGCTCAAGTTGAATAGAAGTTTTGCAGGATCGATTTCGGTAATTCCTTCTTTCACTCTTCCGCCAGGTCTCTGGGGGAGTATTGAATGTAACGCAATAAATGTCGACAAGAACCTAAACGGAACAGCTTTTTTCGCTTTCCCTGGATGACCCGGGCTCAATTATATTAGACGGTCATTTTTCGGCCGAGATAGAAATTAAAAGCGCGGCGATAAATTTTGCAGTGCGGTCATCGACTTTAATTTGATTCGGAAGAAATATCGCTGAGCCCGTTTAAGAAGTTTCAGATAAAATGAAATATGTCGCGCCTCGGAGAATAGATTCAATATTCCGCGCGAAATGAAAATTATCGATTTTCTCGCAAGGAAATCTCGGCCGCTTTTTTCGCGATCCAATTTAAAATATCGTATTTATTTTACTCGTTGAAATAGCCACGCGAAAAAACCATTTTGTCGTTTAAGTATAAAATTATTGTTTGGAACGTTGAATTTATATTCGAAATCACTATTATATTTTAAATGTGAATACACGAATTGTATAATATATAAAAGTATACTGCAATAAATTTGTGTAGTATTGAATATATATTCAAAGAAAAATTCATATACACATATATACATATATATTTATCAAATGAATTATAAATAAATTTCAAAAATAGATTTGTGTTTTGCATTATGTCTCATTAAGGTATTGTAATTTTGTTTCATCATTCATTTCAGTTTATTACAGAAGAATTATGAACAAATTTTCAGCCATAATTTCAGTTG
>JABFQD010004568.1:0-11650 GCA_022817045.1 Psix sp. ZL-2020
AACAAAGTTCGACGTGAAATCCCAGCTGAACTAAAAATACAGTGTAATCCTTTGTATTCTACAAAAGTGTACAGGCATGATGATATTACTCTGACTTCCTACCAAGGAAAAGTTCGTAAGAACATTTTGATTCTTTGCTCGTTGCATCCCAATGTTAACATTTCTGACGGGGAGAAACAAAAACCTGAGACCATAGAAGATTATAATGCCACTAAATTTGGGGTTGTTATCGTTGACCAAATGGCCAGAAAATAGTCGACGCGAGCAAGATCGCGACGGTGGCCCATCCAGAAGTTTTATAAAATTTTAGATCTAGCTGGCATAAATGTGTGGGTTATTTTCAAAGAAGTGACATTTCAAGAAGAAAGTTTCTGTAACGTCTCGTAGAAGAACTAAGCTCGCCATATATTGAAACAGAAAGCAAATTATGGATGAACAGGAACAGGAGCAAGTTATGCCTAATACAAAAAAATCCGTTTGCCAATTGAAAAAAAACTGTAAGCGAAATAACAAGATCGGAAAGTGCGTTTCATGTGAAAAGAACATTTGCGGCAAGTGCATAAGTCAGATCAAATACAAGTGTGTAGAATGTGTAGAGTAAACTTGTATTTGTTTTGTTATATTTTACTGAAATATTTATAATAAAAATTGCTATTATATGTTTATAAATATAAATTTTAGTTTATGTTATTACATTAGAAAATGATTCTAACTAGGCAACTCAAATATTTCTATTTCACACCGAGATCTGCTCAGCAATTAATGTTTACAACACCTAATATCTATCCCAGACGTACACCAAAGTATTAAGTAACAAATTCCGTGTGTCCTTTCAGAAGGAAAGTCTGAGGTGAGGTGCATTCCTTCTCCTCTGTGACTAATTAAGTGATGTAACATAGTAATTTTCTTAATTTGAATGATTATGAACTCTTTATTTGATTTATGTTTTCTCGATATATTCTTGCTCATTTAAAGTACAATTTATATTGTACAAATTATATTGTGACGTAGTAATTGAAAAACGCGTCACATATATGTGAGATATGAATTCTGATGAAGCAAGCTGCGAAAGTCGCAAATTAGTCGGTTCAGTTAAATACGACTCATGAAATATTGAGATCTACTACTGGAAAAGAAAGTGTCAGACTTGACTGAGAATTCGAATAAGATTAAAGCATAAATTTTTCGCATTATACCGATACACTCATTTAACTTAATTGATGTAGTAACAAAAGGTAAGAGTTCTCTATGTAGAAGATTTTCTTTCCTGAGTTCGGTCTCATTGGCTCAGTGTTGAGTCTTAGTCTTGATAATTATTCAATGATTATGATTCTACTTTTATCGATAATTAGGTAAGATCGTTAGCTTGATCGAAATTTATGGAGGTTTAAAATTAAAGTTTGTTATTAGTATTTTTTAAGAATATAACATTTTCTTTTTTAATTATATAAACTGAAATTTCATTTTATAAACGTTCCACCCGTAATTGTTAATTGGATTCATAATGAAAGTTAATTGAAGTTCAGTGGACTAGTTAATTGAAAGGAGATACAAATTACTAATTTGAATTATTCAGTTCTCTTTGTTCCGAATTTTTTTTTATTTTTGGAGTGGCCATATGAAGAAATTTAAAACAATAAAGATAGCTATGAGGAATCATAACTTTCCCGAACTGCTGGGAATGTCATCATTTCTTTTCTAGGTTAATTTATAGAGGAATCAATGATTTTATTTTTTTTCACTTCTCAATTTTTGTTGATTTTTGTAAGTCATGCTATTATTTACATGAAAAATTCAAATTAATGTGTTTTAAAAGTCGTCGATTTGAAGTCATAATCACGAAACTTGGAATTTGAATAATATGACTGTCCATGTTTTGGTTCAAGGATATTTACATTAGCCAAAAACTGGTTACGCATTTATAATCGAAAATTACAGCTACCTTGGAAGGCCTCTAAGCAAAGATAGAGAGTCATTTCTTCTGAATTTTGGTATCTTTGATTATGTAATCAATCGAAAAATTTATTTAGTGAATTTGAAAAATTAAATTTTAAAAAAAAAGTCCTCACTATGGACACAATTAGGTCAAGCTTGCTTTGTTTGGATTCGCCGATGCTTGGCATGATCTGTGCCAGAGCCATCGTGATCTTAGCCGTCTACTCGCTTATGGTTCGATTGTCATTGTCCAACTAAAGACGAATGGCGATCCGTACGCTGAGGTACTTTAGTCTCAGTAACGACAGAATTATCTGTCCATCAACTCCTCGAATCACAGGCGTTACTTCGCAGCATGGGGTTCTTAAGCTAGCCCTCTTTCATTACGAATGTAGAACAGTAGCTCACTATGCACATCGCTGGCGTTCAGCTTTTCGTAGTTTCTTGGTGAGGCACATGGCAAAGTCACAAACCGCGTTCCGGTTCTCCTAAGATGTCAATATTAGCGAGACTGTAGTTTCTCGTGAGCAGAAATGATTAAGAACTTAAAGCAGGTGCCAATGCTCGGCATCGAAGCGTAGGCAGTTGTAGGTAACATGTTCCACATTTTCATTCTTCTCCGCACAAGCTGGAAACGTTGAAACGTCATCGAAACCAAAACAGTGTTGATACGCCAGAAAGCATATGTGGTCATGTCGCCGTACTCCTTTGATATCCATGCAGTGATGTTGGGGATAAGACGTCGTGTCCAACTGCCGTTCTGCGATGCATCCCAATAAGCCTGCAATCGTATTAACGATACCGTGCTCTTTCACTCGATAATTATGCGGCGGTCCATCGCTGAATCCTGCCGTCCATTCTGCCACATCTGCTGTCGTTCATTTACCAGGATCTCGATGCCATGCCCGCGACAGCGCATACGGTGTCATAGGACACCGTGTAGAATACACATGTGACCCGAAGCACACTTCTTCGATACACGAAGATGACGTTGCATGCATATGCTTTTGTAACCATAGCGCATAACCAAATAGGAGCAGCATACGAAAGCGAAGAAATCACCACAGATGCAAGAAGCTTGCATCTGTTTTTTTTCGCTCCACCGATATTTGGCACAATCCTTGCCAGTGCCGTCGTCACCTGCCTTCTCATTGATGGTCTGATTGTCGAATTAAAAGAGCTGGTTAATCCAAATATTTTACAACCAAGATATTTTAGTCGTGTTAATGATTGAATCTCCTGTCCGCCTACTGTGAGAGTAATAGTTTCTCTCAGTTTCCTTGTGATAACAAGCACTACGTCTGTTGTATGATCCGCAAGGGTCAAATTCACTGAGGTTAGCCATTCTCGGATAGTCCTGATGGCTTCGTTAGCTACTAGATTAACTTATGCTAGATGTTTGTCTGTGACAATCACCGCGATGTGATCCGCAAACGGACGGTCTTTGCACCAGATTTTGTCACAACGTAACTCTTCGGACCGAATTTGGATCGAGTTTGTGTGGTACTCCAGGACTCGATCTTTAAAACAATCACGGATGATTGTCCTGATATACCTAGAGACTTCCAGCAATTGAAGTGATTTTAAAATGCAGCTCTCTCTTGCTAAGTCGAAGGTATTTTTGATGTCCACTATTACGATTGGGCAATATTTCTTTGTGCTTCTTCTTCATAATGATCCCGCCGTAGTTTCAGTTGCTAAGCTAACAACTCTACTGATTACGTCTATCGTTGAGCACACTTTCCGGAAACCAGACTGGTTATCCGGAAGAGTGGTAATCTGAGTACAGATTCTTTTGCATGTATTTTACTGGTATTCTCCATTTCGTCTATCTTTGCATGTGACAAGTGGGATCGAAATCAATTATTAATCAAAGCGTATCTCCGCTAATTTGATCTTTTCCGGTAATTATTTTTTTTTTTTTTTTTGAGACTCGCGATTTCTAATAGTTTCATCCAATAAATACTAATATTTCCAAGTGATTAAGAAATTAAGAATGAAACCCTGAATTAAATTGCAACGCGAATCGACGGAACAGTTGCTCCAACTTTCTTAGCCGAATCAATCTGCCAATCTTTTTCAAGTCTTAACATTAACAATCAAGACACGGTGGCTAATTATAAGAACAATATTTCAATAAAATGTGCAATGGAAAGCATCTCGAAATTCGATGGAATTGTATGCCGGTTCGAGATTTCATCAAAGTTTGCGAATCGGCCTAAAAACTTGCTCCCAATTTTATTGAAGCTGTCTTTATTCAGTTAATTTTCACAAAGCTTCAAGGCGATGCAAGTATAGCACTAAGCGGTTTCGCCATTACAAGCCTTGAACAAATCTATATAGAGTTGTCCAGGCCACATCGCTCCCATCGAGTATTAATTCCTTCTTTGAAAGTTCTTCCTTTTTTCAGTGCTTCCGGTATCTCACAAAAGTTCCGAATCTCTTGACTCTAGCAATTGTGGAACTTCCTTGCGTTGAATGAAACAAGTTCTCGGACTCTTGCCCTTAGAATATTTGAATGTGGAAGAATATGATCAAAGCTTGTGGTCGACCTATGTCATACAACATATGATTCCTGTATCAAATGATTCACGATATTAACTAAACAGTACCACTTTCTGCCTATTCACAAGGAGGAGGTAGACCAACAGGTGGGCAATCTTCTTGAGCAGGAAGTCATACGACCCTCAGATTCACCTTATAACTCTATAATCTGTATTGTCCCCAAAAAGGACGATTCCAAGGGAAACTGTCGCTTAAACGAATCGGCATCCTACATATTCGAAGTAGATATACCGTTGAAACTCCCGATTTTTTGTACAAAACACCTGTATCTAATGTTTACGTCGAGCCTTGCATCATATTGGTCGACATACCCCTTAATGTAACCGCCCTGTTCGAAGAGGGTGAAGCGTATATTTAAAATGAAACCGAAATTCTCGTCGTTATCTGCTTCGATTTTAAGTTTATACAAGGTTGATTACAAGGTCTACCTTGTAATCAATGTATAATAATATATACATCCTATAATTTGTAATCAAAATATGTATACATATACGTACTATAATTTGTATGTAGTTACACTCACGTTCATCCTTTTCATCCGGAGGCTCAAACTGTAGGAGAGAGGTATGTTACACCCCGCCTAGCATATTTTTTTCTCAAATAAACAATTTCTTATGTTAATTCATAATTTCTATTCGTTAATTTATCTTTTCATATTGTATCTTCAATTGGAAAGTTATCCTCCATAGGTCAACAGGTACCGCCATCTGCCGGTATGTGACTACCATACATCGGTAGGTTGCCACTAACCATAACTCTTTCTATCAGTATTTACTTATGGATCTATCTCGTCGGTCACCCAGTATATCGATTATAACGAATATCACTTTAAATGGCAAGTATTCAAATAGTTACAGAGTAACGGCTCAGGACAAATTTTCTTCGTAGTGTCAAGATGCAATATAACATAAAATAGATATCACCAGTTTGTTAATATCTTTCGGAACTTTTTAGTATAAATAATTGAAAGTACAGTCTGAATAAAATTCCCTTACAATAAAAACTGCTGGTCTATTCACTTCTTTTCAACGCCCCCTATTTTATTAAAATCCGATACTGAAAACAAAAGGTATACAAGATGAAAACTCTTCTTATCTTCTACTTGCATGATACCATTTTGAATTCCATCCACTAAAATCTTAGGCCCTTATTGTCATAAAACCGTCGAACAACGGACATTTTATGTTCACCCGATCCTCGCCAATCGATTGATACCAATATCGCCCCTTGTATAGTAAAAGTCTAAAGTTATCTCTCTATAATCAACACCGAAATAACTTTATGCTAAATCGCGGTTAAATCGGGAATTAGTCGCAGTGCCGCAAGTATTGTCAATATTACCAATGAGCAAAAACCGTGTATCACTTCATTCGCAATGTCACGGCTTCTTGCGGCCACGCAAACGTGACCGCTATGTCACGTAGCATCATGTGAAGGCGAAACAATATATTCGTGAACAATCCGTAATTTTGTCAGGGTGTTTAGGCTACCGTATAAAAGATGAACGATGTAGATCGAGTATTACCTGAATTTGATAAGATACGAAGCTTCCGTAATGATCATTCGATCATTTCGGTACTGCATAGTATAAAGTACAATTCTCACTCTTCTGCCGGTTTTGCTCGACCGCGTCAGAAAAGTATCGTGTGCTTTTTTCGTACATTCTTCACACTTAAGTAATGTTCCTTCTTTACTTATTTTATGTCACGCCCTTATCGTTAATCGTTAGTTGATTCTCAAAATTGTATTTTTATTTTTTTCACATACATTACATTTGATAATCAAATTTATTTTATTTTATTTAAACATGAATAATATTCATACATTACTTACGATTTCGTTGACGTGTTTAATGAATATGTTTGTCTAAGCAGAAATTTCAGTATCCATGATAACAAAAAAAGCCTGGCATATGTTTGTACAGATCAAAAATGGTATTATTTTGGTTTATGCAATTGTTACTTTATGCCAATAGTGCTTTTGTAAACTAAGAATAGCCGATTAATATACTGAAACACTTATGTCTGTCGGTATATTTTTAGTTCACCAATGCACTTTTAGTGAAAAATTTATTGTATATAAATAAATAGTCCGCTCCCTTTTGTTGATATTTTAATGAAGTCTTTATTCCAGCTGGAAATATATCTCACCATTTTGTTATAATAGTAAAACGGGAAAATAAGAACGTCAAGTCAAGCGTTACATACAAATACAGTTCTATCCATACTATAGCAGTGACTCTAGGTCGTTGAAGACTAAGCAATGTAAACAAACCTATGTAAAGCAGAGTTTTTTCTTATCATTACAATTAAAATTACCAAAAAGAAGTAATAAACGATTGTATGAACGAACTCAGACATATAGAAACTCGAATGTATAGGAATTGTTTTAACCGAGTTGAAGACACCGCAAGATGGCAGCATAATAGCAATAGTGATTATTGAATCCTCATAGTTTGAGTAGAGATGAGGTTGAGTTTGGAGTATGACAGATAACGGGAGTTTGCTTAATTCGTTAGGGATAGGGGACAAAATTCTTCAGTACCCGAATTCGATGCTCGTACGCGCTTCCAACAACGATTCAGTACTTCTCTGTAGCAGAACGAACTCCTTTGACCATATTGCAATATACACTTTTTTTACGTCTAACTCAACGAGGAATTTTATTTTTTATTATATACGCAATGTCAATAGTTAAAAAAATTGAAGTCATTTATATTTTTGGCCGTATTAAAGAAATTGCTTGTAATATTCATAATAACAATGAATTCATTTACAAATTGTTTTCTATAGAAAATAGGTTACGAATTAATTTTTGTAAAGTTATTTGACATTGTTTTAATCATCTTTAATTAACCTAAATTACTTGATAATTATTACATCTCATATTTTTCATGTTATAAGATTGTATTATTATGAATATAAGGAATTTGAAAATCGAAAATAGATATGCAATGCTTATCTATCGTTATATATTTATAATATTTTAAAAATTGTATAAACAAGAATTACATATTGTATCAAATTTAAGATTTTCAAACTTATATCATTATATAAATCTGTTCGAAATCGAAGAGAATCGTGTCGATTCATGTAAGTGTTTTATTTTATTCTGAATAAATCGCGCCGATTGATATAGACCTTTGGTCTGTTTATTTGCATGCGATCCTTATTATTATCGTTAGAATCCCTGCTCTTTCAAAATTTGCACTATTGGGGGGAAAATTTAAATAATCCCCACTCTATGAAAAACTATAAAAACGGCGTTAACAATAAAAATTGCTCTTCTTCTTGTTCAACTTTTGTTAACAACATCGTTCCTGGATCTAGTTAGATACCATTTACGAAGAGGATTAATTAATCGAGTACAACATATAAGTACAGTTTAAAGAAATTACAATTTTATTTAAAACTTGTTTTGTGCATCATATGGATTAAATTATATTTTCATTCGTATTTCCACATCATAATTTAATCCTTTTATTTGTATTTAGCTTGTAGCATATTCTAATCTCGATATATTTCAATGTCATGTTTTGATGCGTTTAAGGTGTTCCTTGCGCTTATATTTAAATTGAGTAAATTTTATATATCTGGATATCGCCTTTGCAGGTGATTCCAATTGCAGTCTTTGCATTAAGTTTTAAACTGAATGTTTGAAAAGCGTATTAATTTAAATAAAATAATGTTTTTAAGTGTGAATTGTGTTGTCTGTGTTTAGCGTCCAACCACTTTATTATTTATATATTTACTTGTTTTTTTCATTGAAATAATACGATATAAATTTAATCGATAATTAAAATAAATAGCGACTTTTATTTCTATTTCGTCTATGTTGTTGGTGTAGGCGTGGGAACTAAGATAGAGTTTTGAACATGAAATTTGAATGTTTTGATTTTGAGTATTATATCCGCTCGAGCCGAGCGAAACTTGTGTCTTTTTCGGTTGTATGAATTTTGTCTTTCGCCGTATCGTTCCAGCTAAAATTTGTATTTTGTTTTGAAATTTTTTTTTGACTAAATCTTTGTTCCTAGAACTATTCTCGATTATTTGAATTTTATATTAATTTGAATGTAATAAATTATTATAACATTTCAAATACAATTTTTCTTATTGTTATAAATATTAATTATTTAAATAAAGGCAATACCCCCAACCAAATCTATATAATATCCTATATAATGTTATAATATGCATATTGTTAGTGATAAATATTGAATTATATTAACATTAATTGATTGTATTCATATGTAATTCATTTCCATAATGGAAAAACGCATTGAAATTATATTAGAAAGTATTAATATATTGCAGCTGGCCAAGTTCGTTTTATAAAAAATAATAATGTACATTTATTTGTTTATAATTTTTTATTCAATATTAAACAATACTTAATAACAACAATTATAAAATATATTATCAGTGAATGCTCTGGTGAACTGAAGATTATGTTTAGACAATTAAACTTAATCAATATCGACTTTCAATAATTTATATTAATTCTGATATTTATTCAAATCTAGACTCAAGCAGGAAATCTGATTATGCTTATTTTCTTCTAATTATTACATTCCTACCTTTTAATAGTGACCTATCTAACCCTAAGTGACTATTTAGGTGGCACAAAATTTAAATTTTCATTTCTTTCCTTTTTACCAAAAAACGCGCGGTAATTGTTGGTTTCATAGTGACGCTATCGTTGCTAGCCTTATATGATTTTCATAAGTACAAATGAGAAGCTCCCTGTGACCATGCGTCAAAGCAAGGCAAAAATGTAAGAATAGGCGCTCGTACTGAAGCTATGTCTAAGCATGTCAGTGAGGTATCATATGGGTATGAAAAGGATAGTGAGAGCGCTTATGGCAGCGCAGCGGTAGTAAGAGAGAGTTATTACATCACACGGTTGCCTGTCAACCTAACCTCAAAAGTACATATTCAAATTGGCTCCGTGAGTTTCTGTTTGTTTCAAAATCTTGTGTTTTGAGGCACTCAAGTGTAATCAATAAATCTTTGATTTATTTCTTTGCAACTTTACTGAGTGTCTTTTTTGAGCATTAAGATTTCTAATTTGCAAATTAGGAAATTTATTGTTTTAGACGGGCCCCCGCATTGGCGTTTCGGCCCTTTTTTATACCATCGGCTCTATGTTCGATTGATACGTGCTTGACCGACATCTATTACGACTATTGGTGAATAGAATTCTCGCCGCTATCTAATAGGCTTATGTGACAATTGTTTACAATTTCTATTGGAATAGTTGGTTTACAACACGACTTCCAAAGCGCCATCTTGACTTTTCGCTGGGTCTAAGATTTGTTCACCACATGTCATTTGAGACTGCGGCCACTACACTGAACAATTATATACATTTGTATGTGGGAACTAATGAAATTTATATTTTATTAATATATACATATCAATAATATATATAAGGAAAACAGATTTTTCTATTATCTTCTCACAATCTTATGCTGCTGTAAATATACACTATTTACGTTTAGCTAATGAACTCAATTTACGTTTGAAACAACTTTGTCTATATTGTATACCTCATTTCAAAGTTTCTGAGTTAGAATTATTTATATGCCTTCTTATACGGAGATGTTACCTAATTTGGTTATATGCGTCGGTGTCTAAAGGATATGATTTATACTAGTTAATATTGTTATCATTCGAGTTATATGGAAAAATTAATTTGCGTAGCTATACCGTTGTTATACTGGGCTTTTTTCTCACATCATTCACGTTTCATACTCTCGTATTCCTCATCATTATTTATTTACTATATTCCTAACACTGTTTTTCATCTTTTATTTTTCATTTGTCGTGGGCTATGTGTTATTTTATTTATTTACAATGTGAAAGCACGTATTGTTTTTATGTGCTCTATACTTTTTTTATTATAATTAATTAGTATTTGCTATTTCGTTTGTTACTGTGTGATTATTAGATATTCATTGCTTTTACCACTTGTGATATTAACGACTTCATTGTACTATCTCCGTACTTGTTGTATTGAGGTAGAGTTTATGTATTTATTATTTCATTTTTGAATGTTATATCATGTTCATTGGGCGTGCACAAGTAATATGATTATTTGCTGTATAATTTCTGTAACCTAATTTCTTTATTTTTATTTAATTCTTTAATTTCTTTTGATTTGCTATTTCATGTTTTACCGTATGATTATTAATTTTTTTTGCTCTCACCTCTTGTTATATTAATGGCATCATTGTTAATCCTCATTTTTCTTTATCTGCTGAAGTGGTGATGAGTCCCACGTTTTTATCTTTATTCTCATTTGAAAACTATATCTCTATATCAAATGTTTCTTTTGTGAGTCATGTTAGCTTCTTATTTTTAACACAGCTTTTGGTAACATAGTTTGTTATTTTTGGGAACTCACTATCTTGTTTGCCGAAAGATACACTAATCATATTTTAAGACATTTAGTATATTATTTGCTTCTTGCGTATGTAAGATATCTTTTGTCCAGGGATTCAAGTGCGAGAATTGTGGTGAGCGATTTCACTCACATAGTGCAAAGTTTAAGTCTACGAGGATTGGCCGGGTTGACTTGAAGTGCTGTTTTATTTGTCAACAATCTAGACGTTGGATTCAATGCGGCTCTGACTGCGAATCTGAGGATTCTAAGATCAATACTCCTCTTACGCCTACGGAACGTATTCGCTTGACTTTCCTCTCGTGCACAAATATCGTGCCCTTACCAACTGTTGAAATCTCCACTGGTGCGGGTGACAATGACTTGGTTTAGATCAAGGCACTCCTGTTGAATGTCACCAAGAAAGTTGATATCTTACTGCAAGTAGTTGCTTATGCCAATGATTTAACCCTTCGGAACGCGCGCCGTGTACTTTGTACACGCGATGCGTTTGAATCGCAATAAAAATTTTTCCACCAATGCAATTGACATAAATCTTGTTCGTATTCTTCGGGAATGCGTTTTTGTGTACTTAAGAAAAAAGAAACTCAAATTCATACAATAGAACTTGAGTTATCGCGAAATGCAGGCGCGTCAGGCCCGTAAAGATATCGCACCGGTGCGCGCGATTCACTGACATGCGCGGACATGTTTTTGACCTGCGCCAGCATTGTTTTTTGCAATTATTGCGCATTGTTTACAAATGAAA
>JABFQD010004569.1:0-11650 GCA_022817045.1 Psix sp. ZL-2020
AGAAAATGTTGAATTTGATAAAAAGCTTTTATACCAAAGTGGTTCCGATGTTTCACGACATAAAATTGATAATATATGTATATGTAAATTATATATTAGGTATGTTTATACTTTAACATATCTTTAACAGTAGTCATTTAAAATTTATGCCATTCACACATAATAAAATATGCTTTATTGTCATGAATAATGTGTATAATAAATTTATGATTCGATTAGAATTTATACATACTTTGAAAAATTTCTATTCGAACCATTTATAATTTGACGAAGATCCCGTGCGGAAACTGTGATGTGAATGTAGTTTTATTCGTCAATAATTAAGTGTATTTACAAAATTTTCATGATCAATGCATTTCTAGCTCTAATGAAATATTGACAAAATAGAAATAAAAAATGTTCAAGTCAAGATCTTACATCTTGATTCCGAAGTTTTATTTATATGATTAACAATTATTTATTAATTTTATATCAATTTCGACTAACTATAAAATTTGATTTTTTACACATTATGAAAGAAAACCAGTATTTCGTTATTTCGAAGTTCGTATAATGTGTAAAGAATGCATATAATTGGAATAATGGTACACTTGATTTTTGTATTTGTATAAACAACAAAGATTTTCATTGCAAAAAATATTTGGGGTGTTTGTGTGTGTGTAAACGTGTATAACATACAAGTTTCGAAAAGTAAAATTTAGTTAATTTCGTTGACAATATCTGTTTATAATTTACCTGTAAAACCTTATTACATTTTTGTACATTCTTATACATTCAAAATTATATATGAAATCTTAAAGCTAATCGAAAATAATATTTTTTAAATTGAATTAATAATATCATTAATTATATCGTAATTTTTATTGTAACGTTTGCTAATAAACGATATGTGCAGAGAATTTGTGAGGCAAATGATCCAACATATTCTACATAAAATTATAAATGGACGCAAAAATGAATATAATAAAGAAAAGATTCGATAGAATATTATACACCAAGGGAGAAAATCATACGCTTCCCACTAATACAGTGCATAGTTCAAAGAGAAACTGAGCTTAAAGAAGCATTTATTGTCAATCTGAAATTTCTCTTTAATATCGTAGAAAGTTTATTCCCGGGATGCAAACAATATTCTTCATTTCAAAAAACAAAGTATAAAATATTGTATTTACTAAGCGTAGGAAGTAAAAGGAGGTTTTCCCTAGAAACGAAAAATGAATATATTACTGTTTTCTGTTTTAACAATTAAAATACCAAGGTAATTTTGGTTTAAAAAACGATTATTTAGTTTCTTTATTTAAACCTCGAGAACAAATTTCACTATTGAAGAAAGTTATTTTTTTCTCCCTCTGTAAAATATTGCCAATTGAGTAAAAGATCACTTTTCCATGTATAATCATATAAGCTTGTGATCTTTTACTTTTCTGGCTTGCATTCTGCTAGTGTTGTCGATCCTTCATTTTTGAGAAGGACATTTTCATTGCACATAATCGGAAAATGCAGTTTTCTTCCTCTAGAATAAAGGATGAAATGATTTATTCTCTTTCGGAAGCTAAAACCTTTTATATTTACTTATCATGTAAGTATATGTAAAAATAACTGAAGATTGTCTTCGACGAATCAAAAATGTTTTTTTTTAACTTATGATAGGCTTCAAATGTAATGTCATGTTTATAAAGTCAAATGTATGTGTTTAGTTAGTGTTTGCAGGTTGATCTTTTCACTCGTGGGTATTATGCTATTATAATAACTTAATAAATGCATTGAATTAATTTTTAATTCGAAAATAAATGAAATTATTTAATGATTATTTTACTAATGAACAGTTTTTTACAATATAACATAATATGGAATGAAATGAATGTAAATATCATAATCTAGTACTTTTTAAAACTTATTTTTAACGGTACTGAGTATTTGAAGTAATCTTACAAAATGATAAAAATTACAGCTCAATTTCATAAGTTTTTGTCTGAGAATATCAACAATTCTAAATTCTATATTACACTGTATTTACCGATAATTGTTTACTTGCAATAATTATTCATTTTGTCATGTTATACTTAATACCATTTTTTTGCTGTACAAAAACCTCGAATTTCTCTTCCTGCGAGTAAAAAACCATGATTTTGGTTTTGTTAACGGTTTTCAAACAACTTTCCTTGTAACTAATATTGATTTTATAATCTTATTAAACAAATAAAAGTAGTATATTTTCCCAGAAAGAATAGCAAAGATCTTTCTTGCAAGCATTATTAAGATTGCGTCACTTTGCATACTTTTAATCATTCTGTGAGCATCGAATAATATTTTACATAAACTATTATTTCGTCTAATAAAAAACTAATCAACTTTTTCTCAGTGTATACTATGTTTGCATACACTTTCTTACAAAAATCTAAATAAATGAAATTATTTATTCACAGGAGTAAGGAAGAAACGTAAGTCTTATGACCAAGTATTAAATGAATATAAGTTAACAATCACAGTTCAGATAATTACCGTGTTTAATTCAAAGTTCCGATTATCGAAAACAAATACAGCTTCACTTGAACTTGGGGAACAACCATGAATAAAATTGTTTTAACATTTTCGTTTGGTTGAAGGCAAATTTTGTATTAGTATAGCTCACTGTTAGTTTATATCGAATTCAGGTGCATCCAAAGATGTGCATGCCTTACATAATGTGATTCTTTGAACTATAATAATTATTCATTTGTGTCCATTTAGTGTTTTTGTTACTATTTAGGTTGCTTTGCAAAATAATGCATATTTTAAACTGTCTTTGAAAATGAATTCGATAAAAAAACAAATTTTCGTTTTTAACCAATTATTATATCTAGTAAACAAGCAGTCACATTTCGGGAAATAGGAGAGAGTCAATTAAATCAATAATATGGTATGTTTGGTTATTTGAAATCGTCTTCGGTAAGATTCTCACAGAAAATCTTCCTTACTTACACTACGCAATTTGAATAATATAAACTTTTCACGAATATAGTTTACAATTTTTTGTATTATAAATTTTGATTTTTATCCAAGACAAAAAGCTTCAACAGCTGGTTCTAATCGACTCACCCCTACATTCTCAAAGACCAGCTTTTTGCAAATTACTTGTCTTATTAATAAAACACATACTAATTTACAGATCACAAATTTTTTTGCAAATTCAATATCCACAAAAAAGTAAAACAATGGCTTTAAGTCGATTTCATAACTAGTACCAGGAATAGTACTGAATAGAATTTGACAAAATATTGCAAATGATAAGAATCTAAAAGAATTTTGTTTGATGGTACATCAGTCATGAAATCAACTACAATTTTTACACTTATCTATACATTACTTTCCAACAATTATTCGCATCTATCGGAACCCTGTATAGTCAGTCCAAGATCCGCGGTTATGCCTGTATTGCTGCATAGATGGAGCAGCGTGAATAGTTTCTGGGGTCCGGAAGTAAACTGTTTTGGGTCTTTCATTTCGGTTGATAGTAGGTGGAATGAATCGAGTACTTGGCACAAAAGCATTTTGTTTAGGTTCTTGATATTGACTTACAGGTTTTGAGTATTCGTAATCATTTTCAGAAGGCTGCAAGAGAGCATCCCTTCCAGTTGGTTGTCTATGAATCGGCAGCGCAAATCCACTTGGCAAACTTGTTTCTTGATTTAAAGTTGGTGTCAGTGCATCGTTCAAAGTAACGTCATACTCACTTTCCGGGATATCTTGAAGCCCGTGTGAACTGACTACTTCGTTCAACCTTTGTTTTACTCTCAGCCCTTGAGAGTTCGTGCTATCGTCATCCTTATACTGAGAGTTACTATAAGAACTTTGTGTAGGTTCGAAATTGGATTGTTTCTGGTTATTTGAGCGCAGAGATCCAAGAGCAGTGGAAATTGACCTGTTTGGTTCTTCAATGGTCCAGTTAGGTATTGGCTTATTTTGCTCTCTAATATTTTGAATTCCTGCATTTCCAGGTGAAGTAACATGTATAGTTGGAATCGTCGAGTGATTCAACTCGGAAACTTTCTTTGGATGATTGTCCGGCTGAATCACCTTATAAGCATTGTATATACCTTTTTCTTCTTCATTTTTGTCTTTGTATATCCTGTGTTCTTTGTAAGGTATTAAAGTTTTTATGTAAGCATCATTTAAATTTCTATTATCAGAAGCGGTTACTGGATAAGATGTGTTGTCATGGACAATCGATCTTCCTTCATCCTGTCTTCCGACAAACGGCATTACCTTTATACCAACTGGAGAAAGACCACGAGGATTTGGGTTTCCTCCTCGGGATGGTAAAAATGGTCTTTTCACAACACGGAAACTTGGTCTCGATGGAGGTGATGTTGGAGGGGGAATGAGATCTTCTTCATCATAGTATTCCGATAAATATTCTTCGGTTGAAGTTCTGGGAGATTCAGTTTTAAAGCGTTCTTTCTCAATTGGTACTTGAGTAGTCAGCTGCTTCGTTATAGAAGGTCTCTGAGTAGGTTTCCAATATTTTTCGACTAATTCTTTGACGGTGGTTTGATTTTCTTCGTCATTTGGTTGTGGATCAGGTGATTCTGGAGGAATTTGAGCTTCGAGGCGAGGATTGTTAGGTCGGAAATGGGGTCTTTCTGAACGCGGAGGAGATGTTTCAGACTTGGGAGTTGTTGTAGTAGTAAATTCTCGATTTTCATTATTGCGCTTTTCGTTTTCTTGAGAAAGATTAGGATTAAAAGAAACTTTGACTAGTTCCCGATCCTGATCTTGTTCAGGTTCTCGATCTTGATCGTGGTCTCTATCATGATCTCGGTCACGTTGTCGTTCGCGATCTTGTTCACGATTGCGCTCTCGATTTTCACTTGGCTGACGATATCCTGACACATCTGGTTTAGCAATCACATCCGGACTTCTTTCTGGATTTTCTCTGCTTGGGTCTTTATTTCCTCGACCCAACGCTCTATCACGTCCACGTTCGTAACTCCTCTCACGGTCGTAATACCGATCTCTTGGACGTTCGGGATGCTTCCTAGGACGAACATCATCATCATCGCGGTATCGAGGCCTGACAAATAATAAATTATTATTTCTTTTCTTTTTTATTTTTGAATATAATTTAAAATAGAATTTTAAATTTCACTAAGAAAAATCATTATACTTGAAACATTACTGGGTAAATTTAGATTTTTAGAAAAAACAAACCAATTGATCAAAAACAAAATGAAAACATTAGACTATTTTTTATTATTATTCATTGCAATATTTATATAAAATTTGGTGTACTTTTGTATACATAAACTTTATATGTGTCTGTATTATTAAGAACTAATTTGTAGAAAAATAAAAAAATGAAGCGTTACATATGGAGAATAATTCTTATAGATAAAATTTTAATTAATTTTAAATTATTTAATTAATTTTTTTTCAAATCGTGTTACATTGATTATAATTCAATAGTTGTAATTTTACATTACACAATAATGACAAAACGAGATTTAGGTTGGCAGCCCAAAGGTCTACCAACATGTTTTGTTTTTGAGTGACGTAAATTTATTTTCAAAAGACATTTAAAATCTCAAACGTATATATGAATGTACACTCCCTTCCTGTATATTACCTATATGGTCGATCATGATCTCGAATATCATATAAATCTCTGTCTCTCTCACGATAATTAGGTCTACGTCTTAAGGGTCTACGAGGTCGAACATCTTCAAATTCTTCATCATAATAATCGATATCAGGTGTATCTAATGGTCTTCTTCGAGGTTCATCTATATAAGAAATTAATTAATCATAAATAAAAATGAAATCATAAATATCAATTCAAAAGTTCTAAATAAATTTGAGATAAAAATAAATATACTAAGCATATTTCATTTATTATAATTATTACCAAAAACAACAATTTTCAATTACCAATAGGAGGAGGTGTCGAAGACGAAGAAGTTACGGCAGATGACGCAGACGATTTATATGAATACCGATCTTGCTCTGATAAAGGTACAGGTCTACGAATTTTCGGTGGTGTCCTTGGTCGAGAATATAAAGATACTGGTGCTGCTGGTTTGACAAGACCATCAGTGTTTCCACTTGCTGGTGCTGATATTGATGGAGATTCTTTATTGTCATATTCATCTTTGTACCTATGGAAAGAAATTTTTTATTTTAAACAATATTACTTTCAGAATATTATTTTCGCGTCTGCAGCTATAAAAAAAGTTTTAATTGTAACTTGAACGTTAAACAATTTGAGATTTAAGAAAAAAGTTTTTCTAAACAAAATATTTTTTATTTTGTTTACTTTTTAAGCTTTATTGAAAATTTAAGAAAGAAGACATCGTTTTTTCAAAACGAAAATGCATGTTTTATTATAGTGTTACAACAAAGAAGAAAACATTAGTTGTATATTTTATATGTAAGATATTATTAATTAAGTTAATTTAAAATAAAGCAAATTATCATTTTTAAATTGGTTTTTTCCAATAAATAACAATGTAATATATATAGGATAAGAACTCAGAAAACTATTAAATTTCAAAATTTTAATTTATTTAAATTAATTTTTGCTGCACAATGACAGTATAATAACATACTCAATGAAATTGGATATCTCATGAACGTCAATATGAATTGTGGGCAGCGTACCGAATGTTGAATCATAATTTAATTTCAAAGTGAGTTTATATTTCATCAAAATGACATTGGTGCAAGTAGTTTTTTTTTATTAACTGCTAAAAGTAAATAGATTAATTTTTTAAATTTTATCTATTCACTTTCACTGACTGCAATCATGTTACTGCATAGTTTCTATCAAGATTATTATTATATTCTTCGACATTAAAAAAACATTGATTTTGAATAAACTCTTATTTTAACCTTTTATCCACATATCTATGTTCTTCAGTAATCTTGGTTCTGTCTAGCGGTCTTCTGTCTTCAAGATCGAGATCGTCTGGATCTCTGTATCGAGAGCCCTGATCTTGACTACGAACTCTGGGCCTATCATCATCCGCAGGATCTCTTCCGAGTCGCACAGGATCTCTTCTACCAGGGGATCTCATAGGAAACCTGTCTCTTGGCAAGGCGTCTCTGTCTCTATCCCTTTCGGCTCTAGATGGTCTATCTGTTCTGTCACGAAAGTTCCTCTCGAGTACATCTCTGTCTCTCTCTCGATCCCTCCTATACATCCGCACGTCATAATCATCATAGGCGCCATATCCATAAACACGTCCTCTATCAAACTCATCTTCGTAATAGTCATCATCGTAGTAGTCAAAAGCTGGTCTCCACCTTTGTAAGTAAGGTCTCCTTCGACGAGGTCCATCTCTTTCTCTGGGACCATCATGCGGCAGAGATGGCGCTGGAGTGGTTGTCGTGGACGTCGTAGATGGTCTCGGAGTTGTACTCGTGGTTGACGTTGAAGATGTCGTGGCTTTATATAAAGCGTCATTTCTGTGCCAATATTTCTTAGAATTAGCACAATCTACTTCGGAGACGAAGTGACAAATAAATGTCTTTTGATCAAATGCTGTGAAATTGGCGCACAGAAAGTCATAACGCGTGCCGTAAAGACAATGGTGGTAAACCTGGAGAAGAAAAGTAACGCATGTTTTAATACTTAAATTGTTTCTTTGAATCACGAATGATTGCGTCAGTTAAGTGTTCATTTGTTCACCGTTCGGATAACTTGTCTGTCTCAGTCTCAGGTGACTGTTAAAATTGTTTGTTAAGATGAATTGTGGTTTCAGGGATAATTTTAATCACTTCTACAAATAAGTGAAAGTGATACTTTTCATATATCATTGAATTGTGGTTTGATCAGACGTATGTCATAATTAGTGATATTAACTGAGCGGAGAAAAAATATGCCTCGCAAAATTAATCATTAGAGTAAAAAAGGAATAAACAGCACGCAGGATGTATGCTCATACTCAGAAAACATCATATTTTTCAATATTACCATCACTCGTTCAATCTGAAAATCAATGCAATCGGTTCTCAAGGTTAATCGACTTTCTAGATTCTAGATTATATATATGTATATATATATATATATATATATATATCACAGGTCTGGAAAATTGCTTCGAATACTAATGGAACATAGTATAAATTAACATTCAAATTCTAGAACGAAGACTAAAATTAAATTCTTATTTGCATAACATCTCTTGGTTCCCAAGTCTATCGGTTTGAGGGGCAACATTGTCTGAGAGGATTCAATGTGATTCCTAATTTTGATCATCACTTTCGTTTTCACGATTGTGGCCTTACTGAATTAGCATTGTTAAAAAGTCATTCTTATCCCGGTATTAAAATTTTCGTAACCCTCGCTAAGGGAAACGATTGGTTACCGATCTCTCGCGATTTGCATGACAATAGGTGGACCGCTTCGTTGCGTTTCCAATAGCGTGAAGCGGAAGCAATCTTAGCTTTCTCGATCGGTCAATCTACGCTTGCGGCAAGTGGAACGGTCAGGGACGGGAAATGTAACGAACCACGAATGTATCCATCTTGTGTTAAAACTTTTTCATAAGTTGACCAAAACGAGGGATCGCGCATGATGAAAGAACTTGATTATGTTATGCCTTCTGAAAGTTGTTTTGCGGTCTGTGTCAGAACTTGAGTTTGAATTTAATCTCTTGTCATATCTAAGCGATGCTATCTTGATCTCTGAGGTATTTGATAATGACGTCGTGTCACAAACTTGGCCTCAGATATGGCTTGAATTGATAATGAATGAATCTTAGAAAAGCACGTTACGTTATTAGTTATCAACTGATGTTTTCTCAATGCTTGCCACTTTCACGTAACTTTTGCAGACTTTTGGAAAAAGAAAAGACTTGCTTTCAATTGTTCGAGAAAAATGTACTAAATGGATTAGACGTTTCGACTTTGACGCGATCTCACCGTCACTGATTATGAATTTACGCTTCGGAAAATTTGCTCCGTGACTACCTCAATGCTGAGCAGCTTGAAATAACATGGATCAAATTCGATTCTTGGATAAAAGCCTCGACAATTTCATTTTATTTAATAGTGACTCATCGACTAGTACTAATAGAAAGCAAAAGTTCTTTTCAGTTTAAAAGACGATTGTTTTGAATAAAATGTCAGTCCAATCAGTAAATAATAAATGGATAGTATAAGTGAAAATATTGAAACCATTTTTTTTCAAAGAAACATGGTTAGTTATTATAAAGAAAATTGAAGTTCTTCATGTACTTGGCAATCGAGTGATTACAAAACAGGAAAAATGGTGAGATAAAATCAAACAACTTTATTGTTGAAATAAGCATGATATCAGTCCATCAACGAGTGGCTCAAGTTTTTTTGTTGTTTCGCAATGAAAGTGGCATTTTCTGAACTACCGGTGCGTGATACGGTTGATGTGAAAAATTTGGATACAAAACACTAATATAACAATTATTTTCTTTGGATGAGTATTTGAAGATAACTAAATCTTTTTTTTTTTCTGAGAAACAACTCAAGCCACTTTCGAATTCAAATTTCTTCGTAATATAAAACAAAAAACTGTTTTATATTTGCTAGCTAAACTGTTTTGCAACTTTTAAATTCTTTGGTTTCATAAATGTATTTCAATATTTATATTATGCAATATTTGTTATTTAATAAAATTACCATAAATTATATAAACGTATAAATTTGCAGGAACAATATTCAACAAAGTTTTTTTTATACAAACTATTAAATCAATACTAATATTTTATTTGGCTTCTAAAAAATGGTTATGCCAATAACAAGGAAAGAAAGGGATACTTACTTAGAAATGTATTAATATTTACTAACTCATACTGATTCTCACTTTTTCACCACGAAAGTGTTAACTATTAATATGTATTACTGAAAAATCTTATTGTACGTAAATCATAAAATTTCAATAATGTAAAAGTAAGAAAAGAACTACAATTTTTGATACATTTTAAGTTTTCTACTCTTTTCAAATATTACAAATGCTCTTGTTTCAACTGGATACCGCTTGTCCATTCGTTCATGTCACTTTTTCCTCTGCCGTAAGACGTCAAGTAATAAATTAATTTACCACTGTGACAAACGAACAGAACTTTTTCTTACCTGAAGACTAACTCGCTTTTAATTACTAAAAAGATCGGTTTCCATAACTCCGAAAATCTGATAAATTTTGTTGTTATATTCATCTTCTTTCGACAGGTAAAGTTACTTTTACCTTCTGGAATATGATCTTTAATTAGCCAAATTTCAGCTAACATATTTTTATTCATTCAATCATTTACAACATTTATAAGTTTATTAACGATAATAAAATGATAACATTTGAGCATTGTACCTTTTAACATATTTGTAATAAATGCAAATTTCACAATTTTCTAGTACTTTTTTTTCTTAAAGACAACTTTTCTTATATAAGAAATCATTAATAAGAAATCCAACTAAAAAGGAATAAGATCAATATATCTTTCAAAGCTCTTCATTATAGATGAAAAGAGCTCGCGTCTCAAATAGCACGTAATATTACATAATTTATTACACAATCTATAAACATTAATGTTTTACCTGACATTTGTGTGGTACACTAGCGTAAAATCCGTCATGAAGACCATCACATTTGAAATCTATGTCTTCTGGAATACTGTTGTAAAAAGGATAATCACTTAAGTTATATCCATTGAGTTCTCTCGGTAAGTTGGGGTCCCAAATATAATCAATTTGTGGGATGCCAGTCAAAGTATGACCGGTTGTAGCATTGACGTCATTTGCGGTAGTTGTCTAAAAACGAAAAATTGTCTTAACAAGCAGCTCCTAAAATTAGAACAAATCCAGCTATTTATATTATCTAATTAATATTTATTCCAAGCAAACAAGTGTTGCGTATAATAAAATCCTTTTTAAAAAAGTTACTTTCCTCACACAGAAGTTAATCTAGTTTCCGTTTCGAAATAATATATAAAAAGTCAAGATTGCACATCACTGAAGTTCATGTTTTCATCTGGCATGTGAATAATTTTTATTAAAATTTTTATGACGAATGAAGATTTATGGAGACAATCGTTGAATAGTCTTATTATTTATTCATTATCCTTTGAAAATTATCGTGAAAAATATCGTCTTCAAGATAGCTAATGCTCATATGACATTTATTTTCATTGGTTACGCTTGCTATTGTTTACAATTTATATTCAGTTATTGTAGGCCATAGCTTATTATCAAAGTGAGGACAAAATTCAATCGTTTATGCATTAAAATTACAAAAACATTATGATTATAATGAGAATTTTATGGAATTATTAAATTGGATAGATGTAGTAATTAAGTACTTCAAACATGTGTACACATACAATAACAGTTTCGCATGCAATGTTGTAGCAAAAGTACGTATTTTAACGTCAATTTTCGCAATTTAGTGTGTATACTAAAGTGAAGTTTATATAAGTTTTCCATTAATCACCGACATTTTGTACTATAAATTTCAAAATTGTGGGTGATCAGTTATGACCTTTCTGCGTGAGAATAACAAGTAGTCGAAAACAAAAATTATTCATTCTCTGTTCAAGGTAATTTTTTTCAGAGTTAGTTTCTCGGACGATCTTCTTATTTGATTGGTTTAGTGTTTTGGTTACAACAAAAATCCATAATTCAAGAAGAAAATATAAGATGTAGT
>JABFQD010004570.1:0-11648 GCA_022817045.1 Psix sp. ZL-2020
AGAATATATAATTTAATAGATAAAAAAAAGTTTTTCCCATAAATTATAGAGTTGACGCTTCATTAAATGAATTACAATTGAACACATGAATAAATACAATTAACTTCGTAATGAAAGGGAACAAGATCCTTGACCTTCCTACATTGTTATTAATAGGGGCGAATAAAAAATTGAATTTATTTGATGAATATAAAAATGGAAAAAAGTAAAAAAACTGTTATTGCAAAAGTTGTTCTTTACTGTAATAATATTCATTTTGGCATATTTACAGGTATGAAATAAGAACAGTTCCATCCGCTCATTCACCTCCATCTCCAACAGAAATGTATTCATCACCAGTGACATGTCGCAAAGATAGCAATCATTGGTTTGGAGGCGTTTTGTCAATTGAAACAGGAGGATCATGTCCTGTTAATAATTATTTTCTTTCTGGATTCATGGCGTTGCAATTAATAATGGATATCACTAAAATTAGAGTAAGATTCACTCAAAAGGTGCTATCACCATAATCGAAAATGTTGTTTAATTATATTAAATGTAATTTGAATATTTCAGCTGGATACCGGTAACACCGATTTAACAGTGCCTCAAATTAAGCTTGAAATGTTTCCTAAAGAAGCTTACACTGCAGGTAAATAAAAAATGAGTATTTTTAAATTATTGCTTTTACTCTATCAATATTATATTAAATGTTTATTGTTAATAAATAATTATCTACAATAAAAATTTATTCGTACAGTGAATAATAAACATATTTTTGTTTTAGATTGGATGCTAGCTTTTCGTGTAGTAATTCCATTATATATGGTCCTTGCTTTATCTCAATTTATAACATATCTTTTAATTCTAATTGTGGGTGAAAAAGAAAACAAAATTAAAGAAGGAATGAAAATAATGGGCCTCAAAGATTCTGTATTTTGGTAAGAAATTATTATATTATTATTATTGAATATTATTATATTATATGATTATATAAATTAAAAGTAATTAAAACAAAAAACATTTTTGCATAAAAGGTTTATTCACTTCGATTTCGTTTTTACAGGTTATCTTGGTTCATCATTTACGGCATATTTGTTTTACTTTTATCAGCAGTTGCAGTCGTTCTTCTTTTCACCCTCCAAATGTTTCAGCATACGCATTTTCTTCCAATATTTTTATTGGTTGTTCTCTACAGTTTTTCAGTCATTATGTTTGCATTTATGATAACTCCATTTTTCGACAAATCTCGTGTAAGTAATCAGTTAACAGTTAATAGTAAGGAACATTAATCTATATTTTATTTTATTATTTTGACTTTAATTAAATTGATTAATATTCTAAATATTTTAAAAACTACGTTTTTATAATGAATGGCACTTATGACATTTATTATGTGATGTTTAATATATATTTTTGAACTTAATGTTTATTCACAGACCGCTGGTGTTCTGGGAAATTTCGCTGTGACAATCCTTAGTCTTATGTATTTCATTCAAGTATTTGTGGATGACTCAAGCTCGATTGCTTTTTGGGTTGTTTCACTACTAAGTCCAACTGGCGTCGCTTTAGCTATGGATAAGGTAGAATTTATGGATATATATATTTTCGTATACATCAATTCAATTCTTGAAATAAGTTGAATGAATTATATATGAATTATTCATTTCAGGCGCTCGTTCTAGATTTGCAAGGAGAAGGAGTGAACTTTGACAATCTGTGGTCCGGTCCAGGAATACCTTTCGGTGGTAGTTTAATCATGATGACTTTGGATATTGTCTTATATGCTTTTCTAGCATATTATCTCGATTCCGTCATACCAAGTAATTAAAATTTCTGAATTTGACTGATGAAATTTGATAACAATATTTTTTCTTTGATTAATCATAATTTTGTTTTAGGCGAATATGGAATTAAAAGGCCTTTTTGGTTCTGTTTCACTTTGGGATTTTGGCGTAGAAAAAAAACTCAAAGGGTCAGTAGTAGTATGTAGATGTAATTCAATTATAAGTATTGATTAAATATTTTCATATATCTTACTTGCAATTATATTCAGACAGCTAATTCAAACGGGGAATCAAATTCCTTCATCCCTGGAGAAGAAACCAATAGGGATGTCGAACCAGTCGTGCGAGAGATGAAAGGGAGCGAAGCAATAAGAATAGTAGATTTATATAAATCGTACCAAAAATGTCGTCGTCCTGAGATAAAAGCTGTAAACGGCATAAATCTAACGATATATGAAGGACAAATCACAGCCATTCTAGGCCATAATGGTGCTGGCAAAACGACGCTCTTCAATATTTTAACAGGCTTGACTGCACCTACCTCTGGCACCGCTCTTATTTTTGGTTATGATATTAGGGACTACAATGATATGCAAGTAATTCGAAGTATGACTGGAGTGTGCCCACAACATGATATTTTGTTCGATCTTTTGACACCCCGAGAACACTTGGAATTTTTCGCAGTAGTTCGAGGAATCCCGAAGCCAATGGTTGAAGAAGAAGTTAGTATCTTATAATAATAGTTAATTATCTTAAAAATTATTATTATTATATTAAAAACATATCTTTATTAAGCGAAAATTGTATATTATTTGAATATGTTATATTAAAAAATTACAATATTTATTATATCGCTGAATTTAATGTTATAATTATTGCTTTCTAGGTGAGAAAAACACTGAAGGATATAGATTTGAGTGAAAAAGCTGATACTTTCGCAAAATATTTGAGCGGAGGTCAAAAAAGAAAGCTATCGGTTGGGATTGCAATCATAGGTGACCCTAAAATAATTATCTTGGACGAACCTACTGCGGGTGTGGACCCATATTCACGAAGACAAATGTGGTCGTTTTTACAATCTAGACGACATGGTAAAGTTATCTTATTGACCACACATTTTATGGACGAAGCAGATATTCTTGCAGACAGAAAGGCTGTCATCAGTAAAGGGAAACTAAGGTGCTGCGGAAGTTCATTATTTTTGAAAAACAAATTCGGAATTGGATATCATTTAACGTAAGTTTTTTTCAGAATTGCCTGTATAAGTTTTTTTCATTTAGCTAAAAGTCAAATCTAATTTAAACGTAACCTTTTAGTTTGGTGCTTGAAGGAAATGCCAGGGAAAACGCTATAACTCGTCTGGTTTCTTCACACGTTTCGAAGGCTGAAAAAGCGCGGCGACATGGGAGGGAACTTAGCTTCATTTTACCTCATAACTCAGTGGAAAATTTCGCACCATTATTTTCGGCAATTGAACAAGAAATCAAAACGAAATCAGCACGTTTGGGCATCAACAGTTATGGCGTTTCAATGACGACTTTGGAGGAGGTGTTTTTGCACTTGGAAAAGGATGAGGAGACTGAATGTACGATGGACAATCTATCGAAGAAAATGGTCCGGAATCGAGCGCTTAGTAGATCGTTGTCTTTACAATCGAAAAGTACGTCGTATCAAAGCTTACAGAATGAAGGAGCCACTATTCAAAATGATGGTCAAGTAAAAGGTGTAAAGATTTAATTTGTCGAAATATTGGTGTTGCATTTCCAATTCAACTCCACAACAGCTCCTACGTGATAACTTCTTGAATTAATTATAACAATTTAATATTCTTATATGATTATCTAAATTAATAATATATATTACTTGTCCTTCCATCTGTATTTTGATGTTACATGTTTTCTGTGTTATATGTATTGGATTATGGTAACATAAACATCCGTTTAAATCTTCTAAGTACCATTTAGAACAATAATTCATCAAAATTAATACTGAAAATGATTAATTTAACAAAGTTAGTAATCCATAATAATGAACGTACACGTCGAAATAAGCTTGCGTGATAAATACGATGGGTAAAATATTAGAAGTAGAAGTAGGCAAGAAGTAGATTGTTTTATTAAATATTAATAAAAAGTTATCAATTCTAATCATTTGCTCTCTTCACAGGTCCTGGAGACTTAATAGATGGCGTTCATCAAGATAAAAGTCCGGCGATTCAAGGACTTGGTTTGGATCCTATCAAAGTGCGGCCTAATTTCACACAAACTCTATATGCTATGCTACGGTTAAGGATTCTGCGACTTTTCCGAAGTTTGCAGTTACTTTATTTTACGATACTCGCTCCTCTTGCTTTGATTGCTCTCGGATTATATTTAAACAGCATTCAAACAGTAGAAATTAGAATGCAAAGTCTTAAATTAAGCAATGGTAAATATTATATATTAAATGTATATTATATATATATTCAATATATATGTATTATATTTCTATACATGACTCCTTATATGGATATATATAAAATATATTCTTGTAGCAGATGTAAACAATATTTCATTTTTGCTAATGTAGATACATACCAAGATGAAACGCGATTATTCTATATTAACAATTCTACTGTTGACATAAGTCCGTTCCTTGAAGAAGTCAGCAGGAACGTAAGAAACATCGAAAGCTTTGATGGCCAATATAGTGATTTACTTAATTTAGATCCACATATGGCAGTTGTAAATATCAGCGAATATAATTTGTCATATATGGAGATGACTATTTTGTACAACGACACGATGCAGCATTCATTGCCTATATTAATGAATGTGCTGTCTAATACTTATTACAAGTAAATATCTTTAAATCAATAAATTTAAATTAACTGCATTATCGTATTATTTATATTAACTTTTTCTGCTTCAATATTTTCATTATTATTCATGATGCATATTTTCAGACTTCTGTCAGATGATGATATAGAGCCTATTGAAGTAAAAACACATCCTTTCCAACAAACTTCTCAACCACAAGAATTTAATATTGGAACTGCGAGTTCTGCTGTTTTTATAGGAATGAATTTTGTTTTAGTACCAATTACTTTGGCATTAGATATGGTATATGATCGAGAGGTATGTATTGTAATATAAATGTGAATATCAGTATTGTTATTTACAGTTGAAATATATTGTACTATTAATTATATAATATTCTCTTTCAATTTCAGTTTTGTTAAATTTATTTCTTATTTTTCAGATTAAAGCTAAAAATCAGCTTCGTGTGAACGGACTATCTTTTCCAATGTATTTTTTGACATATTTCATAGTTCTTGTTAGTCTTATGTGCTTCATTTGTCTTTGTATTTTGGGAATCATTTTTCTATTCGATGTACCATCTTTACAAGAATTGCCGGCTTTAATAACTCTGGCTGGTCTTTTGATGCTGTACTGTCCATCATCGTTACTATTTTCTACGTGTCTTAGTTATATTTTTGACAAAACAGACTCTGCGCAAAGCATCTTACCGAATATCGCTACATTTTTTGGATTGGTGCCGTTTGGACTTGTTATGATTTTAGACATGTTAGGAGTTGGTAAGTTTAATAACTTGAATCTTATTTTTTTATTTTATCACAAAATAAAAAAGTCACTGATTTTTGGCAAAATGACAACGACAATCGGTGACAACATCTCGCACTTTTACACTAATAGTACGGTACTATCTCAAGCAATTGTAACGGGTGAATAATTGGGAATATTTGGGGCAAAATGAGCAACGAAACTGGAACAAAGCAGAGTGGGAAAAAAGTGCACAAAAGAGACTAAATAAGGGGCGGCAAAACGGTAGCAGGCGCGATGGAAAACGATGCAAGGTTCAAAGTATTCTGTTGCGCTATGTCTCGGTCGAATTATCGTCATTGGCCAGAATCAAGTAATTGTCACGGACAACTGATTCTGTTAATTTACCGCGGATCCAGTATAACCATTCGGTTATAATATGTATCAAAATATAATGTTTCAAACAATTTATTGCAAAATTAATATTACATGAAATTTTATACAATTTGGTTGACACTCTAAAATATTGTTGTATGCATATATTTATGAAATTATTTAAAATAAATTTTAATGATAAATTAATAAATCTCTAAAAAAATTATAGTGCATCTGTACCAATTGTAAGTTATTTATCATTGCTTAAAAAGCAATAAATATTTTAAGCTTTAATGTAACATAAAATAATAACAGTTTATAAATTACTTTTTGACATAGATTTATCAAACATATATAATAAATTGTACATAAATTTAACGTACTCTAGTATACAAATAAATAATAAATGAATATATTTATTATTAAATTATTATTATCATTCAACTTATTTAAAATATTTTTTTAATATAGCTCTTCAAATTAATTATTAACTTTGTTTAGATGTAGTATATAGCACATGAAAAAGTAAATATGGGTAATTAATAAATTAATTTAAATGTTACAGATGGAGCAGCAGCTTTTGCTTTACACTGCATTTTCTCATTATTAAATACAATGTATGTACCATACGCTGCTGTTTATTATATAGATCGCATTCATTTAATGTGCTCTATTAATGCCGCATGCCACCACCTAACGATGTGGGACTACTTGACCACCGAAATAATTTTGATGGCAGTAGGTGTTTTGTTACATATTCCATTATGGTTTTTCGTTCTACTTATACTTGATATAAAAAAAAGCGGCGGAAATGTGAGCGATATTTTTAAATATTTCCTGGTAAGTTGTCTGTCTTTTTATCTGAAATATTTTCTTCAACAAAATCATTGAAAAAGATGTAATATAATAAAATGGTATATTTTTAGCGTAATGGTGGCTCGATAGGTGAAGAAATAATGGAAAATTCTGATATTGGGGAGCACGAAGATTCAGATGTTAAAAATGAACGCCAAAGAGTTTTTAATTTGGTATCATCTTCAGCAAACCAAGAAACACCTGTAGTTTTAGTTCAGGTTGGAATTTTTAATGCTAGTTGCTAAAATAATTTGATACAGTGTTCAATATCGACTAAGAGACTTTCGTAAAATATTTTTGCAGAATTTAAGAAAAGAGTATAACAGAAAAGAAGGTTCTACGTGTGGCTGTCAAACAAAACCCGAAGAAGAACCGGTTCGGAAAGTTGCAGTGCGAAATTTATCATTAGCAGTTGAACCAGCTGAAGTTTTCGGATTGTTAGGACATAATGGAGCTGGCAAAACAACAACTATGAAAATAATAATCGCCGAAGAAGCTGCTACGAGAGGAAGAGTACAAATAGGTGGTCATAATATACATTCTCATATGACCGAAGCTTTTAGACAGATGGGTTATTGTCCACAACATGATGCATTGTGGAAAAATATTACGGTTAGGGAACATCTTGAATGTTACGCTGCAATTAGAGGAGTACCTTGGGGAGAAGTGGATCGGTAATTATTAAAATAAAAAACAAACAATTTTGAACCTACAAATATTTTTAATTTTATATTTAATGAAAAATGAAACCATTTTTTACGCAGGATTGTAGACTTATATCTTTCTGGTTTACAAATTCATGACCATGCTGACAAACAAACTCAAGCATGTTCAGGTGGAACCAGACGTAAGCTAAGTTTTGCAATGGCAATGGTCGGAGGTCCAAAGGTTGTGTTGATGGATGAACCAAGCACTGGAATGGATCCTCGATCGAAAAGATTTTTATGGGATACCATTCTTGCTAGTTTTCAAGTAAGCAATATATTTAAGTGTGACTTTTTAAAAAATGAATATTACCCACTTTTTTATAATGGTAACATTTTTTGTAACAATTATTTTAAAATTGATAATATTAGGGTGGCCGAGGTGCGATATTAACAACTCATTCAATGGAGGAAGCTGACGCCTTGTGCTCTCGAGTTGGAATAATGGTAAAAGGTGAATTAAGGTGTATTGGTTCAACACAACATCTAAAGAATCTCTATGGAGCAGGATACACGTTAGAAATGAAACTTCTGGGCGGAGATTGTACACCTACTACTCCTTCTGGAAATCGAATAAGCAGTCTCAAAGAATTTGTCGCTGGTTTATTTCCCGACGCTACTTTAGAAGAGAGTTTCGCTGATAGATTAATATTCAGTGTACCTCAACATTCGGTTATCTCGCTGGCGAGATGTTTCACACAATTGGAAAAAGGTATATTTGAATAAATATAATCTTGACATAGATGAATTATTAAATGAATTGTATAACATCTAAATGTTCTTTTGCAGCGAAACAAGAACTAGACATTGAAGAGTACAGCTTTAGTCAAACGACTCTAGAACAAGTATTCTTGAAATTTTCCCATTACGATGACATGAACAACAGCGAATAGCATCACGAATTCCCAGTGATGGAAAATGAATTAGTATGCAAGTTCATTCCATAGATATCACTTTTTCAAAGAGAAACAGGAGAAGACAAGGTCTATGAGAAGATTCAACCATAATAGGCCTATATGTTAAAAAATCAGTTGCGCCTGTGTGTGCGCTTTGAGCGAAGATGTGATAAAAGTTATGAGCAATGCTGGTAGCATGTTCTAACGACACTACAAATATCTTTATAAATCGCAAGTGATTGTACTTAGTACGAAAACGCTAATTTTTATGATACATCTTTAGCTCCTAAATATAAATCTCGAAATAATGATATTCAATAACAATGATAAATATACAGATCTATGTTTGTTATTTTTAACACTCTGTTGTAAATGTTAAATAATTGATCAAGTTATTGGAATAAGTCGAATTTAATGGCTACGTGCTTTGTCATATACCTGTATTTATTATGAGTGTCAATTTTGTAAGTTTTGCCTGCATAAATATTTAATAAATATTATTGATAATATTTATGTGTCAAATAGTCAATTTCTTAAAAATATGTTCTACAATTTTATTTATATAATAGTTCCTACTTTTTTAATATTTTAAACTTCACTTGCTTTGTCTAAATTACGCTAAAATCATCAAGAATAGAAATTTTGTAAAAAATGACAATAATTTTATGAAACATGCAATATTTCATTTAGTATATAACATTTGGAGTAACTAAATTTAAAATGATCGAGTCAAAAATGGGAATATAATATTAAAATATAATATAAAATCGTTGAATATCTTTTTGACGGCCTTGATGATGGTAATTTAAGTGTTATATCAATATTTATGCAGTTAAAACAAAAATCTAATGACAATGTGAAAATGTATTTGTAAATATTAACAAATATGTAAGCAATTTTGTTCGTCCGAATTAAAATTCGACTCTTCCTTCGACTTGTAAAATCCTGCCGAAAGCCAAAATTCACCTTTACGTCAAGTAGTTTCAATTTATGAATGTAGTTGAAATTTAATGGAATACAATGTATATTTGAAAAGTTTATATTTTGTGACATTTAATATCATAGTAAGAGTTTGAACAAAAGTTGTTGAAAAATAAGTAACTTTTGAAAATAATTTTTTTACTAAAATATCATAAAATATAGAATATTGTGATAATAATGTTTTCTGTGATGTTTTATTCCAGCATATAATTTATTTCGTATTAAAATGACAAACTTAGAGTCCTTTATGATATATTTTTCAGCTGCAATCTTACCGTATGAAAAATGTTTTATGTTCTTGAATTTATAATATATTGTGCCCAAAAAACTATTATGACGATGTAAAACATGTTTTCAATTTAAGTGTGATGTATGAATTGAAACTCTTCGAAACTATGTTATTAATTTATCATTAATTTATAGTTTTTATTTTATATAATGATTGGGTAAATAGGTGATATAACATCCTCTCTATAATCTTAAGAGGAAGGCAAAAAAATACTTTACTGAACTTATCTTATCATTTCACCTATTTATCAATAACTATTATGAATTTAAAAATTTGAGTGATCTTTTTTACACTGACGCAGTCCATTTTTTTTCTACATACTATTAAATTAATTTTATTTATCCGAGTATTTATACATAGATAAATGATTCAATTTTGTACTAAAGTTGCAATTAGAAAACATATCTAATCAATATTTATTCTCAGATTCTTAAATTTGCAATTTGCAACAAATATTGCTATGATTTTCCATGTTTTATGGATAATTATTATCCATCAGATAAAGAGTCGTGTGTTGATATTGTGTAAATAAATAAAGAATGACGGCGTCATAATCAAAAGTCCTGTGTAAACAGGAAGTAGATACAATATGCTCATTAATATAAGGTCAGTTTTAAATAAAATGTACGATTTTGAACAAATGTAATTTTCTTCTTGTAGAAAAAATACTCGATCGAAAATAAGGCCGTTCGATTTACTCCGAAAGCCGAAGTTAAATTGAAAATGTAATTACCGAAAGACGACTGAACGAAACATTTTATAGGCAAACTCATCAGTAGTGTAAATTCATGGATTTTTCGCATCACATTATTATGCATTTTTGTAAATAACCATATCAATAAACTATAAATGAAAATTTTCTTTATAAAATCTCGTGTTAAAAATAACAATAATAATCTGAGCATCAAACTATTGAAAATAAATGTATGTTTTGTATTAACTGAATACAAAACCCCATGTTAATAGAAATTTTAAACAAATAACGAACACATATTTTCTAGTGGAAAATCTTCAGTGCTCGTTATACATTGATTTTATAATAATACCTACTATAATAATTCTGTTTGGACTAATGATTCTTGTGTAAAAATATCTTTCCAAGTTGTGAAGCTTTTGTAAAATGAACTGGAAAAGCAATTTTTGTTGTATTTTACTAAAATAACAACGCCGATTAAAATATCAAACTTTCCATCAATAAAGTTTATATATCAGTAAAGTCGCACGATCGGCAGGATTATTATAATAAAGTAATAGTATTTGCAAGTATGGTATTCAATAACTTGTGATTACTAATGGTTTTTCTAGTGGCTAAAATGCGTAAAATTGGAAATTTAGTCAATTATGAAATACGATAAAAATTGCAAGAAATACAAATAATCATGCAACATTATAAATATATACCATTTTTTTAACGGCAAATATATCCATAAGCGCGGTGTTGTAATAATAATAATAATAATGGTAACTCGAATCATTTTTTATGGCATATATATGTAATCTAAATAAGAGGTGTAGGAAAAAACGTTATTCATTAGCGATTTTGATTATATGACGTGCTGCGCGTCCCAGTTTCTTGACGATATTTTATATCTCCGTGACTGGCAGTACTTGTATGAATGACCGGTAATATTTATTTGTACTTAATTCACTTGCGTGTAACAATTTTATATATTGACGTTACAATGATGTGTTGTAAGAAACAAAGATGTGCTGTAATTTATTTGAAGATTTTTAAAATAACCAAATTCAAGCAATTGAATTTCAATAACGTACTGAATGCATTCAAATTTAGTGAATGAAATGATACTTGGTGATGCAGTAATGATTCTAATTCTGGATATATTTTAACTAGTATGATATCACTACATTGGTAGACATGTAATCATAAACTTATTCATTATATTGCCTTCGTAAAAATAATTTCCAGATTCCCTTGATATGCAAGTAAAACTGACGATAAATGAAAAATAAATGTCGAAACTTTTATAAGCTAAACTTTGTAAAGGATTTTCATGAAATTGTTTTTGCAAAGGAACTCATTTATATACCAAGCACATTCAGAAATGTAGAGAGAGGGTAAGAGGAACTGGTGTGTTGGCGCGTTCTTGTTGTGTAAAGTGAATGTAATGATTTGTTCAAAAAAAAGCTTTTTCACTAATAAAAATTACTTAAACGTTTATTGTGCTTTATTCTTTCAAAGCCTCTTTTATTTTTTTTTTTTTTTTTTTTGTTTTTTTTTT
>JABFQD010004571.1:0-11644 GCA_022817045.1 Psix sp. ZL-2020
TCATTATATTTTCAAGAAATTGTTTTAAGTCAAAGTATTCAATAATTTTATTTATATTTTGAAACGTTCCTTTGTATTTATTATAGTCTTTTGTAAGATTTATTAAAGTGAAATTTTAATTATATATTACTACGGTACATACACACACAAGCTCACACACATACACATAAAAAATAAAATTTGTATAAACTTAACAAATAAATATTTTATCGATTAGTTCATTGTATTTAGTAATTATGTAATGAAGTTAAATGGAATAAGTTTATTGTCATAAAATGAGATAACTAATAGCTTTATTTAGCAAAAACATTATCGACGAGGATGGGATTCGAACCCACGCGTGCAGAGCACATTGGATTAGCAGTCCAACGCCTTAACCACTCGGCCACCTCGTCTCGATGAAATAATTATTGTTGCAAATGTGAATTGCAAATTTTTAACAAAATCATTGTTTTATGCTTCCACACTTTATATAATTTTTATTATCTTCTCTGTATACTTTTTATTTTTGAAATTCAACATAATAATAACATATAATAATCATAAGTTCAATTTTTCAGTCTGACCATGATTCATATGATAATGGAGCTGAATTGAAGTCTTCTACTTTTTCAAATGTCAATATGACCAAAAATAGTATTAATTGCATATAAACTAATATTTTGTTCAATTTCCTGATTGAAATGGAATAAAAAACGACGACATCCTTGAATTAAAAAAATCATCTTTCAATATTTATTATGAACATACAACTCATTAGAGAAGTCACATGAAAGATTAAGTTGGCAAACATTTGACATGATTGCTTTTTCACTGAATCATTGCAATGAACTCTTTTTTTGCAAAAATAAAGCTTTTCTTAATTTGCAAAAAGATGAGGTGGCCGAGTGGTTAAGGCGATGGACTGCTAATCCATTGTGCTCTGCACGCGTGGGTTCGAATCCCATCCTCGTCGATCTTTTTTTATTATTATTTTAATGCAAATCTACAAATTCATTATCATATATGAAAAATCAAATTCACAACGCTTTTTTTTGACTGTGTCATTTTATTTATTCGCATAAAATATGTCATTTAAAATATGAAGAATAATTTGCTTCGCTTTTTTAACTTTGAATATTCAATTATATTTAATTTTTAGAAAGCCGATTGCAAATACCAAGCATCAAATAGTTTCTTCGAAGTAAAATTGTGCTTGGTCAATTATGTTGGACGAATGCCTCATATGAATGAGCAATGAAGACTGTTGGGTCTCTTTAATACACAGTTCAAACGGTGACGTCATACTTTAAAATTTTCTCATTCATATGTTAGTCGTTGTATGTACAGTTACTTATATAATTCATTTTCTTTTAATTAGTTACGAAATTAACATGTTTTTACTACTTGGAAACACTTTATGAAATACACAGTTTCCACATCGCGAACGCGTTTACGTCAATTCTCTACATATAATTAAAATTTTAATTAACATAAGTAGTACTGCTATTATTGTAACAAATAAAGAACGATTCATCTATTAATAAATTAAACTTAGCGTTTCATTAACTAGCATCTCGATAAGAATACTATTTGAAATTTTATTTTTTTGAAAACCTTTCAATTTCAATAGACTTCAGCAATAAAGGGAAGTTTTCATTATTGATGTAACAAATCCATTATTTTGAAATCACTGTAATTTCTTTCACGTTTTCGTCTTCATAACATATTAGATGATCGTTTAAAAATTCATTCCACCTTTTGGCTTACAGACTTCCTCATCTTAAATTAAAAATAGAATTCCCAAATAAATAAATATACATGTGGATTCTAATTGGAGAAAAATCACAGTAATTTTTCAGGGGTGTATTTATATCCCTCGAGTATTCCTGCAGCTTACGTTATATTCATTCGAAATATTCATTACGTCAAATTAGGATACAGCACTCCATTAAAATAATATCGAACGGGAATGGTTCTTGTATTGCAAAAAACGTCTACATTAATTTCTTCAACAACTCGCTAAATCAATCAACGCTGAAACTCTAGTAATGCTTTATTACCAATTACAGTTTACCCTTGACAAAAAATGTTCAAACCTATCGCTCTTCAATCGATGATTCAATTGTTTCGTGGCACGAGGAAAATCTCGGAAAATCTGATTCAACAAGCGTGGGAACGAAGTTATTTATAAATATTTTTTTGAAATAGTTATTCTAGCAAATAAAATCATACAAAATATTTTAAATTAAAGTTTATTCTATATTCTAAGTCACTTTAGGTGCCATCAATTGATCAATTTTTCATACAAGCGTGATATAATTAAGAGCAAAAAATATCACAGATATCTATCGATCCCACGATAATTCGATTGCATAAGTTGCTATTACCGTATATTAATTCCTAAGACAGAAATAGTACTATTTACAAATTCCAATAATTATAGAGTGCTTCCCTGTTGTCATCATTAATGCATCTAACGCTAATCTTTTTTACAAAAAAGAAGCGGAATATAGTCAAAGAGCGGATGTCAAAAAGTGATTTCGAGCGAAAATACTTGTTGCGACGTCGACTCAAGCACGTTTTGTCCCTGAGCCATCTGAATGAACTTGAGTGAAAAGGCGTCAGCGAACTCTGAATGAAATTCGGTCATCAAGTCTACAGAAATGACAACATCATCCAAACAGTGTTATCAAGTACGTCGAAGTGAGTCTGATTGTTGAGCTGACGTAATCAGCCGATGATGCAATTATTTTCGAAAGATGAATGGCTCACCTTGAAGCTTGTCGTGAATGGCCTCGGAAGGAGGGGGTTTTGGTGGCAGTCGGTGGGCACGGTTCCTCGCGGTGACCCGGCGGCAAGATGAAGTCGGTTTTGGAGCCGACCCGGCTGTGGCAGCTCTCGTTCCGTTGAACATCCACCACCTGGCCATGACTGAACGCCCTCTGGTGGCCGGACTTCTTCAGCGCTGAGGGCCTGCCAGGACCGGTGTTGGGCCTGACCGGCTGTTCTCGCATGCTCGGCGGACTTGCCAGCACCGTGCCATGGCTCGCCGACCTTGCATGGGTCTTGCCAGTGCTCGTCGATTTCCGCCACTGGCTTTCGTCGGTGCTCGAAGTGTTGCTTGGCTCGGCGACTGCGCCACTCGTTGCAGCAGTCGTTGTCGTTCCGGCTGCGTTTGGCCCCGAGAAGACGTACAAGGACACCGCCTTCTCGCTGTCCATGCTTGCTCTTGGCACACCGCTTTCGGACATATTGGCACATCTGAAACAATTTTCGTAGTTAGATTATATTGCAATTTGAGCAACTTTCAGTATAATCTTGTGAACACTCGGAGAATTTAATGCTTTCGTTATGTATTTTGCGATGGAAATTTAAGGGAAACTCAGTTTTATTGCGATGTACGACCGACTATAACATAGTTGGCAAAAAAGATATTCGTCTGATGAGTTTATGTTTCGTTTACTTGTGTGGGTAAGATGTTCGCGCGTCATTAATGAAATATTTGCTTTACTTACAACGGTAGGGTTTCAGTTTTTCCGAAGAGAACTCGACCAAAATAAATGACTCGGTTAATGAAATAATGAGACGTAGCTTTTGTACTAATGATGGTAATATTGCCAAGTACTTATCAATAAACATTTGTGTCTGAAAGCTAAATATTTTAAAACGACTTTTAAAATTGTCTTTTCAGGTTTAATAATAATTCCATTATCAAAGGTCGTTGAACTATAAATAGATAATGAAAAAGGTGGAATTTGCACTATGAAATAATAAATAAGTTTTGCAATGTAAACGAACGGCTTGATAATTATTTATCACAAATTTTATGCCATAGAACAATTAAACATTCATTGGAATAATAAAGATTGGAATATAATGTAATTTATTATCAGCACTCAACTATTTATTTTATAAAAATGAGTGGTTTTTGAAGTGGTTGAATGTCATGGTTCGATATAACCGCGTGGCAATTTTTTCGTTGTTATCGTGATAATTTTGTCTTTGATAGAAGGTGAAAAAGTTGATATCAGAAAATCAATATCTCAATTTTCATGCTACTCTGTTAAAAGCAAAACAAATATATATATTGGCACGGAATTGTTTCATTTTGCATAGTACAATTTCAATCCAACCTATAATTTATTTCAAAGCATTTTTCACTTTCTTTTTGAATGTTATCGACTAATATTACGATTATATAACTGATTGTCATACAATTGTCAACATTAGTTAAACACGAACATCTTATTTCTATATAAATAACATTTTTGTGATACAAATTTCTTTTCAATTTCTGCTGTTCAATTTTTGAAGCTCATAATAAGAACTGTATTTATGTTCAACAAAACGGTTTTGCTGCTATCTTTTGTCATTCTTTATCTGCACAAAACCAGAATTCATCATTTCATCCATCGTAATCCATTTATTATCCGTCTGTTAGCAAAAAGCACAAGACTCGCATTTCCTCTGCATTACAAGAAACGGCATTTTGCAAACATAAACACAATCTTTCAGCAAGGTCAACTCTACCTTAAAACGATTCGACACATGTTCCGAAGACTTCTTATTTTAGCTCGACTTAAAATTATGACACAAATCTTAATTGTCACGGATTATTCATTTGTTCTGTCAAATATATATTTAATTCGAAATGAACTCTCATGAACATATTATTTAATTCGTAAGAATCAATTTCATAATACAATTGATGTGAACCGAGTCTCTCGAAACACACGTTTTTGCCGAAATTCCTTTACGTAACAATGTCTGGTTGTATGAAAGCGTTTCCTATAAATGGAAATATTTACATGAGAGACATTGACATGAATCCGAGTCGACTATGCGTTCCATTTCGCGCGATTATTCACGTCAATCAACGAACGACAAAGTTTCGTTTCAACAACGATGCCATTGGCTTATTGTAAAGCAATTAGTCCAATTGTTTCGCAATTGGGAAATATGAAACGCCAATTATAATTGTATTTTCTCGCGCTGGTAAACCCGATCAAAACTAAGTTAGCCGATTTGCATAGCTATGAATCAATTGCGACTCCTCAAACCTTCTCCCTTCTTTTGCTGCAGACACAACGTTTTGACAGTTGTAAGGCAGTCGAATTCGTGTTATCTCAAGTGGCAAATAAAAATAGACCTGCATCTGTCTTGAAATTGCAACGGTGTTATCCGAACCTTATTACAATCATATCAATCAGAAGTACTGGTAAAGCATTTATCGCAAATCAGTCGCGGTATTACAGTAATAATGCATTTGCATCAATACACTATTTTCGACCGGTTATGCAAAGCCGTTGAAAATCCATATGAGATTGCTTTTTTATTGCGTTATCTACACGTGCGACGTTCATTACCGATGCGTTTCTGGAAAATCGAGTCTGTCTCTTTGTGACAAAAACCAAAAGTGAACGATTCGATTTACCAACCCAACCAAGTTCTTTACCTCGCCTCACTCAGTCCAATTCTGAAGTTTCAAGTTGACTAAGATGAAATAGTAAAAAACAATCTATTTTAACGTGCTATAGATTGTTGTAACTTATAAAAAACAATGAAATCTATAATACTGCTACGTGATCGAAACGCAGATACAACATAATACGTATTTCATTGTCAAGCAAGAGATTATAATTAACAGGCGCGCGACATCTGATGTTTTCATTTTTGTTCCTGTAATCATGTAAGAACCGCAAAAACAGTCATGAAAATGAATATCGATCGCTGTAATAGCTAGAGTGCTGATAATGAAATTAGTACGTCGAAGGTGACAATTTCTGTAATTAACGTGTAAAAGTGAGCACAAGATTAATCCCCTTTGTTGGATCAATCCTTCCAATAAACAAGACTTATTGCTTTTACCCAAGATTACATTCGAAGAATTAATATTATTGACTCCAAATAAACCGAATCTGAACATCAGGAAGCATGTGTTTTGGTCACGGACGGAAATAACGACACTTGATTTGAAATGTTTGCACGGTTTCTGTTCTATGTAACGATGACGTTTTTTCTTAAAATGCATATGCGCGCGTACTTTTTGCCAACATTCAATGAATTTGCTTTTTTTTACACGGTTAATTTCAGTGATCTTGCTGAAGCGCGAAGCAGCAAATATTAGGTTTAAAATTGCGAAAACACTTTTGGTCGAGTGATATAGATTTGTTTGTATTGGGCTGTCGTTTGCACCTGGCAAGCGAGATGAACTATTGCTCTAATGCCAATACTGCTCTTTATCCAAACGGTTCCATATTGATTAGAATAATCATCGAGTAATAACAATAATAGTCGCGTCTCGCTTGGCGACGATCCGGTCGTTGGTTTTCGAGTGTTTGGTTGAACGACTTTTTGAAAAAGCCGCGCAGGAGTTTCTCATTTCTTTTGTTTTGCAATCAACATGGCAATGAAATATAATTTTCCTCGGTAAACAGGAATCACAATATCAAGTGAAAGTGTAACGAACGCCAATCCCGAAATGCGAATTTTGTTAGATAATGTTAAAGTGAGAGAAAGTTCATCGAACAAAAAAACGAACTAGTGTCAAACAAGCGCTATTGTGATATAAGAGCTGCGTCTTCGTATAATTGAGAGAATCATAGAAAATCACAATTACCAGAGAAACAAGATACGACAAGATCTTACAATTCCGCAATTACCCAACAGCAGTTTCCCATAAAAAATACGACTCGACAACAAGCCTAGAACCACAATTTGGTCGCTGTTTTGCTCGATTCGGCCACATATTTTGACAATACTTGTGAACAGAACAAACGACAAATCCGGGACATTTTCTGTCTCACTCGAACATAATTGCCTTGCCGTCAAACTCGGCCATCAGCTGTTCCAAATCCTAGCCACGTTTGGTTTGATGGCACGGATTCAAAAAAATCCCGTGTAAAGGCTTCGCTGACTTTTTATCCAAACTATTGATTCAACGGAAAATCCACGCCGTGAAGAACAGTTACTTATTCAGTAAGAAGAAACGCTCAAGACCAGTGACACATATCGTCACTCGGAGCGTGACGTCAGGCTTCGGTCACTTACATTTCGTTGGACCAACAACAAACACGTCCACGTGGCCCTTCGAACGATCAGCAAACAATACTCGCAACTCCCGACGGCATCCTTGGTCGAAAAGCGTCCTGGAGCTTGCTCCTGTTCTTTTTTCTCTCACCCCAATCTCACTTCTTCTTCCCGGGATCGTGTCACGGAGACTCAGCAGGTTTTCTTTTTCTCGTGTTTGCGTCCGACCTGTCGCTCGGGCCCGAACAAAAGCACGCACGGCTTATCCTCGGCTCGCATCGTGGACTGCCGTACCGTCGTCGCTCATGCTACGCCGCCACTCGTCGACCAACTGCTGCGCTCGGCTCGCCCGCGACCTCGCTCGCCAACACTGCCTTACCTTCGAGTCGCGCGTGGCCACTTCGGATTCTAATTCCGTAACCGATTTCGGTTTTCTCAATCGCGCCCACGCGAGCTTCCAATCAATTAAGTCGGCCGTAATTTTGATCACTTTATGATTGGTTCAAAATTCAATCTCAAACAACGCAATTTTGCTTAAGATAAATCATCTTTCAATTCATTTTTTGACTTTTATTTTTGTCGCTAAATACGAATTTACGTTGCCTCGGCCTGTACTTGACTCAGTCAAAAAAACTTCTCGATTTGCTTTGTAAATGTTCTGCATTGTTGATTTTTCAATTCCAATTACTTTTAAGACTTCTTTCAAAAATGCGATAAAAACGTTCACTCGTTCGTTTTGAATTTTTGCATTTTCAAATCTCAGTTCGTCGAATCGTCAATCATGACGAGCTTTAGCCAAATGCCGCTAGGGGGCTCCACGCTGCTACACACGGCGTTTGCTCGTCTCTAGCAAGATTAAGGGTTTAAATGATTGCTCCAGTGAGATCGCTCTTGCGAGTTGCAACGACAATGATTCACGAAGTCTCCGCTACGCACGTGGTGCGCGCAAGTGCTCGCCCGGCCTGCGAGTACTAATGAGCCGCGGCGGCGTTCTAGTTCTCCGATGAAGAGACTTTGATGATCTGCAGCGACTTCGGCCATGCATTATTCATGGAACCGAACGAGAGTAACGACGTGAACACGCGGGTCTGGTGGCTGTCACGCACAGTCGCCAAGTACCCGCACAGCGTTCTCTGCGCGGTTTTCCTCTTTTCGACGATCTGCCTCGTCGTCCCGTTCACCACGAGGAAGCTCCCCAACTTTTCTGATCCGCAACTGGTGGGTTTAACAAATTAAATTTTTTTCCTTGTATTTTTGGCTTTCCATTGTGTACTCGGGTTTAACTGTTTCTGCAGTTATTTTTGTTACTTCCTTTTTGGATATTAATATTATTTTTTTCATTTACTATTTGCAATTAGCTTTGTTATGTATATTTTAGAATGCTACTTTATATTTACATTGGATTTATTTAAATTTTAATTTAAAATAATTTACTGCAAATTACTCTAAAAAGTTTATTTTTTAAGTTAAAAAATTTATTTTAAAAAAACGATTTTTATACAAACAGGAAGAATTGTTAATGGGACAGAGAAATGATATGACTGATAAAGTTGACAAAAGATGTCATGATAATTTTACTGTTTTATTTTTATGTGATCTTTTGTTTGAAGTTAGATAGCGTATTAGTACAACTAGAGGATTATACTTTATGTTCAGAAATTGAAATTTTGTATAACTTGTTCCTATAAACACGGTTTCATAAGAATTTGATCAAATTTTAGGTAACGCAAAGTTCGTGAATTTCATTAAATCATTTCGTCAAACTTTGATCGAAGTTTAATCAGATTGTGAAATTTTGATTAAAGGTTGATCAAAATTTGATCAAAGGAAATAATTTGCTTAATATTTAAGTAAATGTGCAGACGAATTTTAATCAAATTATTTAAACATGTTCATATTGCCATGGGCATGAGAACAATAATATAGTGCGACACAGAAAAAATCGCATAAACAAAATATATGCATTTTTACAGAAAAAAATGTAAGGGACATAGTAACGTTGCTCTTTTTTCATCAAGTGAAGACAAAAGTTATTAATGTTTAAGATTGAGTAAACTTTTGACTATTAATCTTTTTTCTTGTGGTCATTCAACGTAAAATTTGATGCCAATTATTCACTATATGTATACTTTTTTATACAAAATTTTAAAAAAAATCTATTTTTCAATCGCAAAATATACAAAATATGTATATTTTTTAACATGTAAAATAATATATATAAATAGAAAGTCGTAATCATCTCGAGTAACACCTGCATCGAAAATGACGAAAAAGGGTTTGAGAGATGAGTGCGAACACATGGACATAGGATAATACGGTACCGTCAGTTGGGCTGATACGCGTGCAGACACAATGTTTCTTGGAATGCAGCGAACCTCGATTTTCCCTTATACCTAACATATACTGTAGCTCATTCAAATCGAAATTTTTGTCCCACTGTGATGGTCTTAACTCAGGAAGTTTACATTTTATTTAATTGTTTAAATATATCATTTCATGATCTACATTTTATCAATTGTTATAAAATTTATTTTTCAATTGTAAAGTACGTTTACAATTAAGTTGACTTTGTTTTTATAATTGTTGATATTATTAAATGTGTGTGCTATTTTTTATTCTAAAACGTGAAAGAAAGAAATTTATATTGTTGAAAATAGATATCAACAGTATTTGTATAACATATATAATAAACTTTGTAATATAATAATACACTATAATTACCTTATAGTGTATCGAGCTTTTCAGTAAATTTATTTTTTTCTACTTTTCTAAACATTATATTAAAATAAAAGTTGTTTTTCAGTTATTATTGTTTTCTTGCATCCATTTGATTTTTGGATGCGTAAAAGAAACCGTTCTTGTACAATTGGCACTTAGAAGTGTTTCCATTTCGAAGTAAAAGAAATGAACTAAAATATTTCATAAATTCTTGAATAATCAATTGATAAAAATTAAAATATAAAAAGTATACAATTTGAACTTATAAACTGCATGTTACATCAAATAAAAAACAATGAAAATTCAACTATACAAATTGGTATGTCAATCACAAAATTTATTTTCATAAAGTTATTAAATTTGATTTACTTCATTGATTCAAAAAATATAAAAAAATAGTTCATAAATATATTTTCATCGTACTTAAAAATTAACACTTATGTGTTATATTAAACATTATAAAACAATATAAACTTACACATAAAAGAACATCAATTGTATATTTGTTTTATTTGAATAGGTGTTTCAACTTCAGTTGATGAATTCATTTATTATATAAGTAACAAAAATCAAATGGATGTAAGAAAACAATAATAACTAAAAAACAACTTTTATTTTAATATTATATCAGAAACACGCAGAATTTTAGGTGATATTTACGGTAAATATACTTCCATTGAAACCAAAGTAAAGACTAATTTTGCTGTTTCAAAAATAACTATTTTGACATTGAAGAACTCTTCGATGCATCGTAATAGTTTGAAATATGTGAAATTGGAGCAATGATTCGATGGGAATTCATGACAAACGCTATCTCAATTCAAACAGTCATTACAAGTATATCAGACGGCTATTTCAAAACGTTTAATATGGTTGGGAATAATTCAAAACTAAGAACATTGGGTGCTGCACTAGTTAAAGCCGAGAGATTTCGAACAACGTTATTTCACGTACGAATTGCTGCTTCAGCGACAGAAAAGGAAAAGTTTGTTAGCGCCGTATCGTAATTGGTAATGAAAAATGATAATGGAATGTTCTTTCTTTGAATTTGGCGGGACTAGCAGAGTTTAATTCATTATTATGAGCTTCTTAAGTTTTGTTTTACGGCAATGACATATTGCAATACCACTCAAATACTTTAAAACATTGAAATAGAAAGTCTTGATCCACCCGCCATATTAAAAAGATATAGCTCCTTCCAATTACCATCAATTTCATTCTTTGACACATGATTTGGAAAAGCAGCACTTCAAAATATATGAAAATATCAAGAAATTAGATGATTTTTATATAATATCAAAACATTAATCATTTTTCAGCGTTAAATTTGTTAGTTTCCATGAACGTAGAAAACAGTATGAATAGTGATGGAAAATACTTGGAGTCGCATGTGTTTCATTGCAAACTTTTAATGAAATATTAATATTTATCAAAAAACAGTGAAAACTCTTTAAAAGTCTTGATATATTAGTCATATTTTACATTTGGAATTTAATAACAAATTTTTTATTTATGTTTTTAAATTAATTAATGATGATGTTTGATAAATTGTATTCAATTCAAAGGACTTTATTAGTCATCTTCAGCCATAAATAATCCGGTTCCCACCCAAGGGGGTGGCGATTTTCTTTATTTGTTGCCTAATTTAACAATTTTTAAATTTTTGTAAAATTAAAAAAATTATAATCAAGTTACTATATATAAGTAAATATTGGAGAAATAAAATGTTTTTCAATTACACTTATAGCTGGAAATGTTTAACGAATTTCTTTTAATTAAAATTTGTATTCATTTATTATAAGAAGCAAATACTATGAAATATTATAAAGTTAATTAAGGAAATAGTAAGTAAATAAGTTCAACAAAATTTCAATAAAATCTTTGAAATTCAATCCAAAAAAATATCAATTGACAT
>JABFQD010004572.1:0-11644 GCA_022817045.1 Psix sp. ZL-2020
AAATAATAAACTATAATATTCTAGTAACATTTTTTCATTTTATTAATTATTTGTACTTTTTAATTTTTCAGTGTTGCCATTTTATCGTTATTTGCTAGAAATCAACCGAAAAAAGATTCGGAAAAGACGACTGATAATGAATCGGTAAACGAAATTTAGATGTAACCAGAAAAAATTGTATTATAACTATCATTCAAATTAAATTATTATTATCATTATAATTATTATTATCATTATTATTATCATTATTATCATTATTATCATTATTAGTATTATATTAAAATAAAATATATTAAATTTTGAAATTCAACATTGTAGACTGGTATAACAATATTAGAAGCTCTATCAGCTTCTGGATTACGAAGCATAAGGTATGCTAAAGAAGTCGACAATGTAAAATACATTGTGGCCAATGACATATCAGCAAAAGCAGTTGAAGCAATGAAACAAAACATTGCTCATAATAATGTTGAACATTTGGTTCGCACGAGTCATGAAGATGCAACGTAAGTTGAAATTATAAGTATAAATTTTCACAATTGCAACTTTGAATGCATTTAAAAAAGGAACAAAAATGTTTAGTAAAATTAACTACAAATTATGTTTTATGTATAATAATAATAATTTTGTTTAAAGGATGGTCATGTATCAAAACCGAAAGACTCGATTTGACGTCATCGACTTGGATCCTTACGGCTGTCCGTCAATATTTCTAGACGCAGCTGTGCAAAGTGTATCCGAAGGTGGAATACTTTTAATCACTGCTACGGACATGGCAGTCTTAGCTGGAAATTCTCCGGAAACCTGCTATGTAAAATACGGAGCTGTATCGCTGAAATCTAAAGCTTGCCATGAAATTGTAAGAAACTTAATTGTTTAAAATTATTATTATTATGTTGATTTTTGTTTCAAAATGTTTCGTTTCAAAAAGTTAATTATTTAATTGCAGTTACTGAAAATGATTGATCATTTATTTTTAACATAGATTTATGATTTCAGAGTTTGAGAATTTTGCTTCAGCACATCGCATCGCACGCCGCAAGATACGGTCGCTATATAAAGCCTCTACTTTCAGTAAGCGTAGATTTTTATATTCGGGTCTTCGTCAAAGTTTATACGAGCCAGTTAAAATGCAAAGAAAACACAACGAAACTGGGACTTTTGTACCAATGTGTTGGATGCGAAAGCATGACTTTTCAACCTTTGGGAGCGAGGAAACCCAATGGAGGGTACAAATTGCCACAAGCGCCATCTGTCGACCAGTCGTGCAAACATTGCAATCATGGACATCATGTTAGTTTTTATTATCACCTTATTTTTCTTTTTTCTCTATTTCTTTTTATAGCATAAATTCCTAATCATAATTTTAAATTTTGTATTACAATGCGAGTTTAAAAAAATATAAAAATTAAGTTGCCACTGTAAAATTATTTTATCTCACTTTTACAAAATAACTATTTATCAAATTGAAAGTACTAAATTGAATAGATTGATAATTTATTAAATTCGTTTTTTCCAAAAATAGATTGGTGGACCTATTTGGTTGGATCCGTTACATGATCAAGAATTTGTGGAGCATTTATTATACAGCATTGAGCATCTGAATTTAAATACAGCAAAGCGGATAGAAGGTGTTTTAACTGTTGTAAGAGAAGAATTGGACTGTCCTTTGTATTACACACTTGATCGACTGGTGAGACATTTTATTAGAAAATGAAATTACATTTCAATTTATATCTATATCTGTTTAAAAAAATGATTTGTCTTTTTTTTTACTGTTTTATTATTAAAACGATTTTTCGAATTTTAGATGTCCATAGTACGCTGCAATACTCCACCTATGTTAACTTTTAGATCGGCATTACTAAATGCTGGTTTTCAAGTGTCTTATTCTCACGCCAACAAAAATTCCATAAAAACTAATGCGCCAAATGAAGTCATATGGGATATAGTTAGAGCTTGGGAAAAAGTGAGTAAACTGCGAAATTCAGTTAGTCTTTTGATGCAAGTACTACTTCGTTGATTTATTTTTTCAATTTCAACAAAGGACCATCCAGCAAAACGGGACAAGATGGAAAAAACCAGCGCAGCTTTCGTTATTTTAAATACGAAGTCAACTGTTGAAGTTTCATTTAAAAGTCATCCAGATGCAAACCCGAAATCTCGCCAGCAACATCTGCAGAGATTCGCTATGAATCCGTCTGCTTATTGGGGTCCTGGTACACGAGCTACAGCTATGTAAGTTGTTCTTGCTTTTATAATTTCAAAATTTCTCTGTTAATAAAAAATTAAATATTTTGAAACCTAATCAAAGTTGATAACTTTCAAAAATCTTATGTTTATTTTGTTTATTTTATGCATTTCAGTATATTTATAAAAAAAAATAAATTCATTTTAATTTGTTTTTTTGCAGGATCAATAGTGAAGAAGCTACTTCAAAAAGACGATTGAACCAGTCTAAAAAGAGTTGTAAAAAAAAGAAACGAAATGACGAGGAAAAATCTACATCTTGTAAAAATGAAGAAGAAAGTGCCACAAAATGTTGATGAACTTTAAAAAAATTATTTTATAAATAAATCATATAATTGTTCTATAATGAAGGTCGATGGTTGATTTGGTTATTTTCTTTTTAAAGAGAATCAATTTCAATACATTCAAAAACCGTTTCGATGGTTTCATAAAATTACATTACATTATATTACATTAAATTACATTACATTATATTACATTTTACAAATACAAATAGAAATGTTAAGCTCATCAAATTTTGCAAGTGAAATTTCATTTTCTCAAAATGAGATTTTGATATTATATCAAAATAAAATTATGACATTCTAAAATTACATCATATTACAAATAATAATAATAAAACAATTTTAAAAAAAACTCCAAACTGAAAAAGCAATTTAAAAATTTTGCAAAAATGCAAAAATTATTCCCCCCAAAAAAATCAGTTCAAAAACCCCATAATCAAATTATTCCCCACAATCAAAAAATGTCATCCCATTTTCAATTTTAAATTCGGCTCATTTATTAAAAAAAATCAATTCCAAAACATCTGCACAAAAACCCATCTGGAAAGCAGGGCCCTGCCTTACCGACGCGAATGACATGATCGGGTAACGTGAGTCAGTGTCTGTCATTCGGACTCGCGAATGTTTGACGTGACGCAGCGGAGGGGGGAGGGCGATCGGGACGACAAATTGTGACAATAGCGGCTCGCCCACAAAAAGTGGCCAACGAGAGCGTGTGACAGATGTTCGGGCGCAGCAACACGTGGAGCTCTTTTTGCCCCGGACAATGTCCAAACTGTCGCGCGCTCAAGCCCTCGAGCAAATTTCCAACTGGAGCAGCGAACACGTATTGTCTCTGTTGCGAAAGGTGAGTAAACTCTCCGAACATTCCTCACTCTCACTTCGTCCACGACGTTTCCGCAAGCTTCAAATTATGAAATTTCAAATTATGAACTCAAATTAATGAACTGAAACAAAAATATATTTCTGCACTCTGATTTCCAGAGGTTAAATACATTCACGCTTCCTTGAATTAACATATTAATGTTTATTACCTTGATTAGATTTCTTGATGTTATTTAAATGACGTTTGTGTAGATGTTTATGCAAATTAGGTTTTTTATCTGATCGTATTCATAAATGAACTCATTTTACCACTCATTTACGCGCAAATTTGCACATTGTTTGCTGCATGTTTTTTAATTGAGTTGAATTAAAACACATTTTTTTTCATTGTTATTTTATTGGTATGTCATTTTTATTGTTTTTGTTGTTGTTTTTTGTAGTTGTTTATTGTGTTTGTTTGTCATATTTTGTAAGCAGACATATGCGAGGGTTCATGTTAGTATTAATTGCACGATAATAGGCGCATTAATGTGTCTTTATCGCACCCATGCACTTAAAAAGTGACGAATCGGATTTCCCTTTATCTCTGTATAATCACAATTTCATTGTGAATCGAGCAATGATAAGAAATTCCCGCAGTGGAAAATATTCGGTTTTTGATCTGTTTTTTGAATGATTATTAAATACAATTCAGTTTTAGCTTTTTTTTTATTCTTTTTTATGTTGCTCGTTACGTCGATGCTTACATTCAAGATGTAATGTAATAAATAAAATGTAATACAATTATTATGGTTTTTTAGAATAAAAATATTTGTTGCAAAAAATGCACAAAGTTTTGGGTTTGAATTTTATTGATTTCATTATTGAAATTCATTTTTTCTGCAATTTAAAATGAATTTGAATTTATTTTCGAAATTGAGATTCAGTTTTGAAGTATATGTTTTTTTAAAATTTTTTACATTTGTAAATTTATTTTGAATTTTTCCAAATTTTTTGAATTTCTCCAAATTTGTTGAATTTTCAAAATTTTGTAAATGTTTCAAAATATTCGAATTTTTCCAACATTTTCTAAATTTTTCGAAATGTTACCATTTTTTAACTTCATTATAAATATAAAAAACAAATTTGTTGCAGTTTTTTATTTCTTCTTCAAAAACAATATATTTCAAAAAAACAATTTAAATATTTTCAGAACGATTTGGAAGAATGTTGTGCAACGATTGATAAACGGCAAATCAATGGAGATTCTTTATTGGTGAGTTTTTGATTGCTTTTTATTATATTAATAAATTTAAATAGAAAAAAAAACCTGGATCAATTTTGCATCATTTCAGTCGTAGATTAAAAAAGCAAATCATTCACTACATAAATTGCACTCATATATATTTATATATAAATTCTTCCATGCATATTCATATTCTATAATTTTTCCAATTTAATTCTAATTGAACTAAAAATATTACTCTCATAAAAAAAATCAAAATCAAAAATAAAAAAAAATAAAAAAGAAATGAAAAAAAGTATTACTACAAAAATCATTATATTTCTCTCTCCGTCCTTTTTATATCTTTTATAGCTCTGCTCATGTTTCTGCAGCTGCAGCACTTTCTTTATAGTTCTTTTCCTTGATTCATATTAATTGTTACAGCACTTGACTGAGGGTAAACTTGCACTTTGGAAGAACGATCTTAGCCGTCCACTAAAATGGTAATTTCAAGTTTCTTTTTACCACCAAAAACCAGCCAAAAATGATTTCAAACAACAACAATAATTTCACAATAACAATAATAATAAATGTGATAATCAAATTACGATTTTCATTCTAAATTCAATTTCTGAATTTATTTCTGAAATTAAACAAATAATTGTTTTTAATCTTTTATAACACACAGGAAATTATGGTCCTTTGTAGAAGAGTTGAAAAAATGTCCCGAGCAGTACGTGAAAGAGGATGAAGAAGCGACAAATAACGGAGAATACGTGAGCGAAGGTGGATCTTGGGATTCGGATTTTGACGATGACGAGGACGAGCATGATTTCGGAGTGACGGAAGTTCAAGCGGCGCCGGTTGTTATCTCGAAGGCATCTAATAATGAAATTAAAAAAACTCTTGCATTCCAGAATTATCATAGTTTAAATAACGGAAAGTAAGTTGAAGGAAAAAAACTAAAAATGATTATTCTTAAAAAGTAAAAAAGATTGTTTTGCGATGAAAATATTTGTAATTAAATTTCTGTAAAAAAACTGAGGAAAATGTATTGAACAATTTTACAGCACTGTAACGGTTAGAACAAGCGCGGAAATCCTCGGAGAGAATACGTATGCGAATTGCGACAATGTTGAAGAAAACGAATATGTAAATTTGAAGTTGAAAAACGCGACGAATCAAATAGAAAATAATGACAGCAAAGAGAAAAGCCTGGCCGAGCAGTTGCAGGAGCAACTGTCTCTTTTGAAGAGTTTGAAAAAGTCCGCCGCGCAAACGGAAATGCAAATTGAGACCAGCGATAAAAAGGACACTAAGCTGCAGCAGCCGAGATCGTCTTTTTTGCACACGATCACAAAAAGCACCGAAAATCCAGTGATAAGTATGTTTTTCAACAGATTAAAATTTGAATAAATAGCCAGTATTTTTTGTTTTTTTTTTCAACATTGGATTGTTTATTTTTAGGAAGAATGAAAGTAGCCCCCCCTCCTGAGCCGAAAAAGCCTGTTGAAAAAGTGGAAGAAAACCCTTCTAAGGTTTCAGCAAGCATCCGGAACTTCGATTTAGTCGCAAACCTACCGACAAAGACAGAAGAAAGCGAAGACGAATATGAGTCTTTTGATAACTCGAACATAGTAGTTTCTACGGTTGACAATAAATCCGTTGATTACCACATTTCTACTGATAACATTTATCATCCTAATAGCATCGCAAGCTTCGATGAAGAAACTATCGACGAGATTTATGAATCAATTACAGAAGATGTAAGATTACAGTTTTAATTATGTTCATAAAAAACATTTTCCGGATTTTCATTTTAATAGAGAGAAATTTCAATTTCAGCCGGATGATTTATATCGAGCAGAAGAAGGGGCTGACAATTCAGACAATATTCCACCGCCTTTACCACCGAAACCATCGAGTTGTTCCAGCCTGCAATCTTTAAATTCAACAAGTTCCGGTAAATTGGAAAAAAAGAACAAAATAAAAACCAATAATAAATTAATTTATTCAATTACTAATACATAAAAAAGTACACATAAAAAACATTAATTTCAGCACCGATAAATCGATTAAAATTTGTAAGGTATAAACTGAAAAATGAATGTTATTTCACTATAGAAACAAAAATGAAAAAAAAAATCTTCAACATATGTTTAACACTTGCATTTGTTTGATGGTGCTTATGAGTAGCGCCATTCAGTTTCGTTATAGAAGTCGTCAGAAACTGCAGTGCAGAAACTTAGCTAATTAAATAACAGTTATTGTATGTTAAACTGAGGAATAGAAAAAAAACGACGTGGAAGTGTTTTACGCCGGCTGAATCGAAGACAAAAAGTGGAGACACTTGTTTGTTCGTGGCGTTATAAATCGATGATTGTTTATCGGGTTATTCACTAGCTGAGTATGCTGTTTGGTTCGATTAATGCGCAAAGGAATTTGTTATTCTTATGTGTTTCTATCTGCAAGTGGGCAAACAGCTAGTCAGGGGCTTAAGTACGCGATTGTCCGATGAGATTTCGGATATGATTGTTAAAATGAAACGAACTTTGTCTGCTTGTTACGTGGATCCTCCGGAAATTCCTGGTATTAACAAAACGTCAAATTATGCTTTTTGATTGTCGAGAATGAAAAATGAACTTTGATTGTAAAATTAAACATTTTTACATTGATTTTTTTACATTTTTACATTTTTACATTTTTAAATTGATTTTTATTTTATTCTTTAATTATTCATAACTTCAAATCGATTTTAATAGGCAACTCAGAAGAAAAAATTACACCAGTTTTGTTTTGGTGTATAAATAAATCGATTCTCATATGGGGTCAGAGACCAACGCGGAGTTGTCAAAGTATTCTCGTTGACCAAATCAGTTTTGGGTTCAGTCTTTTAGTCGAAATTGTGCTGTTAGGATCGTTTCTCTCAATTATTCAAACATTTCTTATCAACAAGTTAAAACTTTTTATTTCAACGAAGTTGAAAATATTTATTTATCTGGAAAAATAAAATTTAAAATTGTTTGTTCTTACAAAGAATGCTCAAAATTTAAGTATTCAATTTTTACAAAGATAAGAAGACACAAAATTCGTTCTATTAATTTTAGTAAAATGACAAGTGCAATGTGCAGCACAAAAAGACTGTCCCATCTGAGTACCATACCTCGACCACAGACGTGTCTTTCCGAAGTCGTCACTGACGAAGCTTTGACGCAAGCTCGTCTGAATTTATTAAGTTCGTGAGAATACATATATAATATTTCATCAAACTCATTTCATTTCTGTGCAACTGTATTCAAGAAATTAATTTATCTTTATGAATTTCGATCTTTTTTATTTTTTTTTTTTTATTATTTTTTCAAACAAATATTTTATAATAGCAATAAATAATAATTAGCAGTAAATTGTTCTAAAGTGTTTTAAATTTACACAGTGAAACTTACTGGTATAATGTGCAATATTTACAGAGCGTTCACCGGACAAAAAGTCATCCACTTTGCCGCATACAAGTAGTAGTATTTCATTGCCAATTATTGATAGAGCTACAAGGCCATTGCCGACCCCTCCTGACAGACATTCGTACACAGAAAAACCATGGTTCCACAATGTTACTCGAGAACAAGCAACTATTTTAATTAAAGAACGTAAGTTAAATGTGAATTTCTGTTTTGCGTTAAAAATAATGATATTGATATAATTGATTAATCATAAAATAATCAAAAATTAAATCAAGCCAAATATTAATTACTAAATAAATTTAAAAAAAGATTAAAATAAAATTTCATTTCTCTGATTTGTTCAAAGTAAGTTTTTAAATTATATAAAAATGGAAATGAAATTTCAATTATTGTCAAAATAAAATTGTTAATGTTTTTCTAATTTCTGTTTTTATAGAAAGTACTTATGGAAACTCGAATAAGGATGGCTATTTTTTGATCAGACCATCGACGACGAATCATAATAACCCTCTAGCGTTGGTACTTTGGTATAATGACAGAGTTTACAACGTTCCAGTGAGGAAACGTACTGATAATCGGTAATTTTTTGTTCATTTTTAAACCTGTTGGTCATTTTTCGTTTTTTATCATTTGTTTTTTTCTTTCGAATTTCAATATTTCCTTAAAAAATAAGTTTCTAAATTTCCGCATCTATATTTTTTTAATTAAAAAATAAAATACAATTAATTTAATATAAATATTTAAATGCAGTTTTAATAATCATATAAATTAATTCTAAATCATTTAAAAATTATTCGTTTATTTGATGATATCATTTGGAATTTAGATTCGCCCTCGGTTCAGCAAAACCCAACGAACAGTCTTTCGCCAGCATCGAAGAAATCGTTTCATTTTATAAGCAAGAAGAATTAGTTTTATATACTGGAGGCATCCAAATGGGCAGCACCAAGCTGAACAATAGTCCTCTGAAATAACTAGAAACCAACGAAAATATATGAACTGTTGTGCCTTGCATTGATGTTCCAAAAGTTCATAAACTACCTATTTTCAAAGGGCAACTTTACAAAGAAGAAGTCAAAGTAAAAGTGCTCGATTTAAAAAACATCTGTTGATTTATTTATTTTTGAGATAAGAAAAAAGTATAAAATCAAAAATGCAATATTTATATAATCTCTCGATCTCAAAAAAAAAAAAAAAAAATTGAAAGATATTTTTTAAATCTAACGCGATATTATTTGCATAAATTAAAAAGACAATAAATCTTGTATGCAAATTCATAAATCTTGCTTTGACATCTTTTTATACTATTGACAAATGTAATGAATATTTTATTTTAATATTTATGATACCGTTATTAAGGTGATATGTTACTCGAGCATCCTGTCTCTCTTAAACTAGGGAATTTCCTGTGCTTGATTTTAATTACACTTGACTAACATATCATCTTAACGATTAAATCAACTTTTAAAGCGTTTATCAAACAAACTTTTATTTCGATCGTAGCGATTCTTTACTGTGCAATTTCGATGATAGTTCAAATTTGTCATCGTGATTTTTATATACGCGTTCTTTTATATTAGTTTTAAGTCGCACGTTTTGTATTTGTCAAACTATTCACGTTGTTTGAACGTAGTGAAGTTAATCCTGTAATTAACTCTTTCTTAATCACAAACACAAAAAGGTACAATGTTTCTTGCCGCTTGATGTTTTGTGTTAAAAAACGAGTTAAAGTCAAGTTAAGTTTTATATTTAAATAAAACACGCATATTTATTGTGATTCAATTACAAATAAAGTTTATATAAAAATGGAGTACTCTTTTTTATTCTTTTTCATTGACGATAATCTTTTTGAAATAAGATGAATGAAACTGATTGAAAACAAAAATGAAATATTCAGTTGTATGGAAAATATATTTTTGGATCTATGGGATTTATATATAGTTCGTAGAACCGCATAATTTGTATAATATATATAGACTGTATTAAATTGAATGTTAATTTTAAAGAGTATTTTCCACAATATATTTAATAAACGTTACAGAACAGTTTTAGCAAATGCCAATACATCCAATTATTGTATTTTAGTCGTCAGCGAAATAACAATAAATAATTAATTTATGTTTGCAATAAATTACCATTCGTGAACATGACTTCTACCTTTTAAATAGCAGCGTGAGGACAATTCTCATAGCGGCGATTATGTACACGCTGTTTCGCGATAATAATTTACACCTCTGGACATGCTTTTCCCGTCGTACATGTTTGTTCTCTTGTTTTCATCATGTTCATAATTCTTATTTTTATATTAATTATCATTATTAAAAACTATCAGGTCACGCGAGCGTTCGGTCTGTTCGAAAAAAGCGAATAGTAACAGACCGAAAGCTCGTCTGACGCAATAAAAATACATTTACAAAATTCACCTAAAATGTTTCGCAAATTCGATCTAAGAGTGAGTTTCAGATTCTACAACGAATGTACAGATTTGCTCATTATTTAAGAGACACCGAAAAACCAGCTTTAAAGCTCATTTTCTCATTTTTTTATGATTCTTTGTTCTTTTAGTTCATATATTTATATATGACCTAAATTAATATAGTCAGTTTGATGATATGAGAAAATGATTTAAGATGGTTTTTAAGAGACCATTTACACCTGCAAACTTGATAAAGTTGAATTTTTCAATACTTTTTTGCGATTATTCAAATGCCATTATCAGCAATGCAGAAAAGTGCATTCTATGCAGAAAAGTGCATTTTATGTAAAAATAAAATTTCACTCAAGTGAAAAACTATAAAATATGTTTAGTAAAAATAGTTTCTTTAAAATACAGAAAGAAAAATGACATTTTTCTATAAGAAATTCATTTAGTTCATACTATAATTTTTCCAGAAAGCTTTCCGGAAAACATATATTTAAAGTATAGTAACAATTTAAGCTCCTAAATTGTTTACTATTTCAGTACATTTTTCTTACTTTAATTATATGTAAATTATATATATAGTACAAGACTAATGAACTTCATACGCATTACTGTTCTTGTATCTTCCGGAAACCAGATGGCGCTAAATTATGGTGTACGATAAAGTTGAACAAAATTACTGGCGATATGTGTAGCACCAAACAGAAGCATTTGTAATAAAAGTTTGATAGTTTAATGACAAAAAAATGATCAAAATATTTCTTCGAGTCTTGCAGGTGAATATAGTCTCTGAGGCGCTGATGAGAGACAAAAGTCGATTTGAGAGATGTATAGATTCGACAAGTTAAAGAAAAGAAGAATAGAGGAATTGTCTAGGAAGTAAAAGAAATAGTTTTCTATGATCCGCCGAAATTCGTTTAGAGACCACCGCCGGATCGTTCGACGCTTATTTGCTTCTTCAAGACGTCCTTCTCGTGTTGCGCCTCTTCCATCTCAGCCATACGGGCGAATCGGGAGTAGGCCACATGACCAGACTTGATAGCAGACATCATCTGTTGAAATAAAATGTGTTATTAATGTTTATTATTAGGTGTTTATTTATTTTTACATGTATATATATAAATATATTTGTATAAAATATAAAAACATACATTCATTACTACATTACGTACATTCATGTATGTATATATATATATAATTA
>JABFQD010004573.1:0-11641 GCA_022817045.1 Psix sp. ZL-2020
AGATATTATGTATATAGTATAGGAAGGACCTTATTGCAAACGAGTATGATGGCAGCACGGACTAAGTAAGCGCTATCAACGCACGAGTGTTTAAGTCCCTATGCCACACATGAACACACATTTTTTGCACGGTCTACGGTGATAATATATCAAATACATAATCTTATGTTCAATAATAAACAATGAATTGATCTTTTCGCGACGCGAATATAATCTCTATAATACAAATATTTCCGCGACGCGTAAAATCCTGCGGTCCCTAGAGGAGGGGGGAGGATCTGGGAACAGCCCGAGCTTTCACTGTAGGCTGTACAAAAATGATTAATTTATGAAATGCATCATAAACGAATAGATTTCAACAAATTTTTTTTATCAAGTTATTTTATTTTTATTTTTTCTAATGCTGATTTTTATTTCATTCTAAACTTCGTATAATTCATCATAATTGTTATAGTAGCATGGAACCTTTTATTCCACGTCTACTAGAATTAATTGTACATATAAATATTAATCATATATAGTCCAGTTCAAAATACATTTCATTCCTTTTTAAATAAATCTAGGTAAATTTGAAGGCCATGTCATAAACAAAACGAACAAATAATATTTTTGTAAATAAAATAAGTTGTTTGAATGTACATGAATATTATTTGAGCATGCTTGTATGTGATTAAATAAACATTGAATATTCAGATGTTAAATTAAATTCTGTAATAGAACGTCACAAGGGCTTAAGTGTGAGCCTGAATATGTATTTTTAAAGAATATAGTTGATTTAGTTATCGTGTTAAGAAACAGATTTTATTCAATTATATTTTTAGTTATTCTAAATTAAATGCAAGCGCTTTTTTTCATTTCTCAGAGTCAAGTTAATTTACCTTTTTTTTTTAAATTTTATCTTGTAGTCAAAACTTACGCAGTGAAATCGATCAATTTGTATGTAATTTAAAATGTGTGAATTTGACATATTTATAAAAATATAATATTAAACAAAATTATGTGATTTTTCGTGGTATACAAAATAAGCGGTATAAATAAGTTAAGAAATTATAGAAATAATGTAGGAAATTAAAACATTTAACAAATAATCTGAACCATTTTCTCGCTCGTTTGGTGTAAGCATAATTTATTTATGCTAAAAAAGTGGATGCGTTTGTTTAATAAAAACTGCGATAAGATAAATAATTTAATGTTTAGTAATAAACGGTTTGACAATTTTTATACGATTAATTATTATAAAATTGATAATTTTTGTAAGACTATATTTTCATTTTTTTTCATACTTGTATGTATATTAATATAATATGATATTAATCTCTTTGGCACCACCATAGTATTATGTTTTTTAACCCATAGCCTAAAGGCATTAACTCAAAGAGTTGTTTTAAAAAGAGCAGGTTCTTCAAAGGCTAAAATAATGTTTTTTTTATTTTTCTTCTTCAATAAGTGTGAAGCAATATTCATATTTAAGTAGCCTTATTGAGCGTAAAATATTCATTGTAGGCGCTATGAAGTAGACGTTATTGTTTAGTACATCATGATTTTGTCGATAAATGTAAATGTTATTTACTACCTGTGAAAATGGTCTAATGATTAATTAAACATTTTGTATATGATTAATATTGATGTGCCTAAAGAAAAGGTGTATAATACCTTAAGTGTACTCTGAAAGGGTTGAAAAATTTTTAATGATCTATTTTCTTTGTATCGTATATATTCTTTTATTTGCTATGATAAATTAAATATTTTTATATGTCTATGATCAATTTCATTAAATATAATTTCAAAATTAAACATACATATATGTATAAGATATGCCTAGAGTATATCTAAAATAGGTTTAATATACATGTAAAATGAAATTTTCACAAATCATATATTCCACTTTAAAAAATTCGGAAATTGTCTTTTACACTCTCAAAACGTAGTTTTTTATAAAGACAGAATGCATGTTTTTAATATGTTTATAAAACAAACTATAGTATTTTTGCGATATAGGATTCAGGCATGCATTCATGAACTTCCATTATTTTATACTTCTTTTTTCATACAGTAAGAATAATAATAAATAAATTCTTTTTATTTTACATTTATCATTCATTATGGGATAATGAATCCGTTCTTGGTTTATTGCTCATTTATCACGTATATGTAAAAACTGAATATTCACAATTTTGTTTAATTGTATAACCAATGCATTCAAAACATACACTCAATAATTGTCTGAGCAACGATGAATCTACGTAAAAATTAAAGTAAATATCTTCTTCGTTAATGTAACTATCGTTTTGCAAATATTACAAATATATATCTAATATGAATAAATATATGATTCGTTCATTAAACAGCTCGATCTCGATTTTCACAGGGTTCTTGCAGTACTCTCAGAAGCGAATTTACGTGGCCGTCTAAAAATATCATGAAACGAGTTATTTCAAGATGTACGTGTCTGACGTATGCATGGCCCGTGCTTCACGTATTTACGTACACGGAAAGAAATTTTGCGGGTACATTTAATAGTACGCATTAACAGCAACCGAATACAATTTTGTCGATTTTGGTGATTTGGTAACAGTCAAATAATCTTTTAATATTTGTTACGAAGCCAATATCAACATCAATTACCATATTAATTATAAAATAATCATTTTTACATTTAAAGGGAATATTTCCATTTTCAAGTTGACACAAGATGCGTTGCTTCTCATTCGTAAACATATACTAACACAATGATCTACGCACATACATGCTAGTATTATATTCATATACGAAGCGCTTCTAAATTATTCTTGTTGTCGCTTTAGTAGGGATAAGTGCACTTTTAGTGCTTCAGAGTAACAAGCACTTTCGGTTTTCAGGCACCGAGTGCGACTTTACTCAATGGGGATGCTGTTATAATTCTTTACAATTGATTCTATCTTATCTATAATTTGTTTTGTTATTTACTAATTTTGACAATTTTCATCTGTATAGACACGAAGTTTGTAATGCAAATGGTAAAATTAAATTTTAAGTCTTCTAACTCTGTCATGAACATTGAAAGAAAGAAGAGAACCTCGTAGAAGAACTCGTTAAAAACGGTTTTCTTATCTTATATACATATATTTTACTTCAGAAATAATTGCTTGTAAAAAATATTGTACATCTCTCAGGTGTGTATTTAGGGTATTACATACATACATATTAATTTGTAGTTTAGAGATTACATGCATTAAACCTCGAAAAGAAAATCAATGAACTAAATTTATAAAGTAAAATCGCTCGTTGTATATTATAGACTGTAATTTCCCAATGGTCTTGCTGAGCTTTTCTTTTCACTATTACCAATTCTCATTCTCATCGTAGTTCTTCTCGACGAACTAAGTAGATTACTCAATAAGTGGCAGCCAAACCCTACTCAATTGGCAGTGGTTGCAGTTTTAACGTTGATATCGTTTGTAAACTTTTCGCCTAAAAATCAAAGAAAGAAAAAAGACTAGGAAACAAAGTGATAAGAAAACATAAAAAAAAAATTCGAAATTACTTTTCCTACAAACTTATTGAAATATCATAATCCTGGATTAAGAAAATAAACTGTGTTGTCAAACTGCCCGTACATAGCCTATTTAAATTAGAGGTGTACAGAAAGTTTGTAATTTTAAAAGTTTCATTTTATGAACTTCTAATAATAAGGGAAATATGCATTGATATGTTTTTTACACAGCATCAAAATCGTTCTCATTATGTAGTTAACTTTGATAAGAAACTTTGTTTAAGTTGTAACTTGCTAAACGTCGCGTTCATGGTTTTCCTTCATTAGATTGTATTCACATTAATTTACATTTCGTCACTATACTTGAGTGTGATGACATAACTGACGTCAATTACATTTCAGAGTTGAATAAAAACGTTATGTCGAACATCAAGATATATTTTTATAAGTAACTGTATGACGTTATACATTTTCATTTTATGAATAATTTGAGTTATTTTTATATGCTAAATTTGTAGAAGAAAATACAGTTTTTTGTAGTCTTCTCCTATTATCTTAAACTGCGTTTACATTTCTTTTGATATCTGTAATAAATGTGTATATTAAATTTTCATAATTCGCCATTTGGATCACATAATTCTAAAATAATAAATTACAGATATAACTTCTCAATACATATAACCAAATAAATTATGTAATGAATGAGACAACTTTCATGAAACCATTTATTTTTACGTTGAAAACTTTTGTTTACATTTGTGAATTTATTTTCGTTCTATATATTTGTGATTAATCCAGAATTTCACTTGAAGCATCATAAATGTAAATCTGACATTTGAATTGGATATGTACCTATCTACTTTAATTATCTTTGAAGCGAATTCAGTTCTATCGCATCCGCTTTTCAAATTTGCTTTCACAAAAATAAAATTATCATACAATAATTTGTTTTTGAATACGACATTCGCTATGCACTTTTATGTGTTATCATTATTTTCAAGCAATACAATTTTAATCCAATTACTTTTTTTACCTTTACATCAATGTAATTTTTCCTACAGTCATAATGTATGTGATATGGTATCAAGTAACTGTTATGTTTGAAAATACTTATTCTGTTTCTTAATGGTTTTTGATGCGGCGAAAATTGAGAAGCTTTTGAATTGATGAATATTTAACTTCAAAATTATATTTGATGATTTTACAAATGTGTGAATCTATATAATCCCAATTGTATTAGCATGTAAAAAGAGTTTAAAGGAGTCATAAAGTAATTATCATTAACGTGTTTACAAGTTTACACTATAAAAATGTATCATTCATGTGCAGATGAATTAACAATCCATTAATCGTTATTTAAATTACTTAAACATTCAGTAATTAATTCTCTAAAACAAATAGTGCTTTGAACAGTAAGTTCAAATAACATTTATCATACTTTGCTTTGGAATTCAATTAAGTTATAACACCATAACTGTTCCATAAATTCATTAGCGTTTATATAACATCAGAGAAATAAATTTCAACAGCATATATCATGAAAATTTTATTGTAATTGTAGATATCTTTGCACTGTCACTATTGCATTTATGAAATTATGCATTACAAAATATTATCCACTAATAATCAAAATTTAACTTTCATACAAGAAATTCAGTCATTAGATTGTAGTAAGTAATAGACATAAGTAAGATCTCTTACTAATATTGACAGCATTACTGATTTTAATTCACAAGACCTTTCATTGAGCTGGATTTTCCATATTGTTGGCTTTTTTTATCAATTTTATTCGGCGAACTACTGCATCGTTCAGTCAGTGTGCACATCCTATCAATTTCAAACTGTTCGATCAAATGGAAAAGTTATACAGGTGGAAATCGAACGATCTATGCTTCATGTTGTTATGCACACTTAACCATTGTGTTATCACTTACAAGAATTAAATTGATTTTTTTTTGATTATTCAAAATTTTATTTTATTTTTATCATTACCTTGTTCGTGGTCAATTTAACCAACATAAGTATTTGAAATTAAATCTGTTTGTTTAATGACTACAGCGATTTGATATGAGAGCATTGATATTGAGCGAAACTTCGATGATTTCAAGAAACCAGGTCGTAAACTTTTGTGCTTCTTTACGATTTCAGTAATCACTTTCAATCATTAAGCAAATGATTTTTAAACGCTGTTATCAAGGTTTTTCAATCAGTTTTAAATTACTCTAAATATTTGTATGCAAAGCTTATGGGTGAACATTTTTTGCATTAATTATACTTTTGAAAAATTTAAAAATGGTTCAATAATACAATTATCAAAATACAAAAGCGTTTCGTGTTATGAATAACAAAAATGTTAAACAATGTAAAACTGCGCGAAACATGTAAAACACTGTTTCTAGTGAGTAATTGTACTGTTGTGCTGACATTCAGAAGAGTGCTGTTGGTGATCGATCGTTGAACGACTTCGTTCGCTGGTCGCGTACGATTGCGTTGCGTTGCGTGTGTGGTCACGTGCTACAAACATGATGTGTTCGAGTACGTTTGCTTTCAAAGGATACCGATTCGGAAAACACGTCGCACAAACGTGAAAGATGAAAGAAATCTTGAAATAAATAATTCTGGCTTTGACAGTGCTGACGTAGTTCAATACCATTTATCCGAGATTCTCCTTTTCGATCACGTAAGCGAAAATGTTATACACTGTTTTTTAACCAATTAAGGTTGATAAAAACTAAATATCATTGATCATTTGAATTGAAAAACATTTAAAAAGACTTTGCTTTAGCGCCTACTTTCGATGAATTTATACCTCGAGAGTAAGTTACATTTCTCATTCTATTGAAGCAGTGCAAATCGGATTGCTTAGTGGAGCTCTAACTTTCTTTTCATTCTTATTTTCATTTTGCGTGACATAACGGCTTGTGACGTTTACGCGTAACGTTATAATAGTGCAAATATTCACGTCGAATTCCCAAGTTGCGCTCACCACTCGGCAGTCCCTGACTTGTTTATCACGTTGAGATATTGCTTCCCCGGGAGAGTTGCCTACAACATACCCGTACCGTGTCGCGTAATGCCATTAAATCCTACAAGCTCCAGAATCGATAGAAATGGTCGTTGAGTTTGCGAAAGGTTCGAGATTCTCTTTTAACGCTGAATTTATATAGTTTTTTCTTACTTGTGTCTATCTTTTCATTCGGACACAAAATATAAAACGGATTTCATGTGATATCCACTAATTTGTTTTTATATTTATTCAATGTTTTTTAATTGCAACCGCATCTCCATTCTTTATAACTCCTTTTTCCGTTGGTATGATTGTGTCGTAATTTCGTTGGCAAAACAGTTAAACCCGGACCAAAATATACTTTCGCCTAAGCGTTTAAGCTTCTCATAAGCATTCATGTAATTAACGTCCTCCCTTCTATAATGCCAATTACGTTCAATTAAGTTATTGTTTTTGTCATCTCGTAATCATTAGAGGATGAGGTTCACGCTGCCCTTTTTTCATCCTCTTTTGAATGTAGTTTTTAGGACGGAAAACTTATTGAGCTAATTCAGAGCCATTGTGTTCTACAGCGGGCGGTGTTATTTACGATGTTTACGAGAGCGCGCTTAGCTACGTCCAATTTCCCGTCAGCGTCGCAGTTCCCTTAGGACTAGTCATGGTTGGAACAGCGAGTTTTCACGTGCGAAAGGCGACATTAAGAACGTCTAATAAGAGGCGGCGCTACATTAATTCGGCAGTCGTAAGGGGATGCTAGCATCCCTTAATTTAGCGGTGTAGCCGCGCCTGATTTACGTCCTACTTGTCGCGACTATGTCGACTTGGCTGCGCGTCGAAGAATTAACCTATTCCTCTTTACTTTTGGAGCTCTGCGCTCTACGTTAATGAGCTCGTGGAATTCCTAACGCGCCTTGTACGCGCTAATTGCTCACCACAACTTCTCAAGCCAACAATGCACCATTCAAGACCAGTCATTGATTGTCAATTACGGCATTTATCCTTTCCTCTTCCTTTTTATTTTTAGCCGAATTAATGCGATCGAATCCACTTTTTTACTCTAAACATTTGAATCTTGAAAATTATGAGATTAGTATGGTAAAAGTTTAGTTTTCGGAAATTTAGAATAAAATTTTATATAAATGCTTAACGAAAATTAGAAATTGTTTGTGCAAATCAAAATTATGTTTTATATGTATATATATTATACGCATGTATATGATCTGTTTCTATATGTACACATATAAATAAGAAAAGAGATTACTCATTACAGGATAAAATCTATATGACTGCATATATGAGATACATATGTAACACATGTCACAGCACAAACAAGGCATGAATAATTTTCCTATGTATCTGTTCCTGTATATCACTCGCATATTGAAAATATATGAGCCATTTATGTACAATATTTCATTATTATCCATAATTGTATATGGTTACAGTTTTCTCGAAACTAATTTCTTAAAATGTAAATAGAATTATTTATATTCCTTTCTAAATTTAACTTTCTTGTTGCACATGTATATTCAGGTAGTGAACAGCAAAAAAGATGTTGGTTACTTCATAAATTTGAAACAAAATAAAGCAATAAAGTGATTCTGTTGTTCTTTTTGGTAAAATGCAATTGTCTTAATCATTTAATTTTTTTCGTTCACTTATAAAAGACTTTAAAAATCTGAGTATACCTACTGTTTTTTCGAAAAATAAAAATAACTAGCTTGGAAAGTAAAATGAATCATCTGACTCAAAAAAGAAGAAGAGCTATAAAAGTTTAAAGTTTGTTTTCGCTGTATGTAACAAAAATCAGTTTTTACGTGAGAATGAAAAGTTTTGGTCAATCTTCGGAAATGTTTACCTATTGTTTGACTACGTTTATTGTTTGAGAATCGTTCATATAACCAAACAATACCCAACCTTTTGCCAAATAACCGAAACTTCTGTGATGCTTTTATTGCTATGAGGAATTATTGTTAACTAATTCCATATATTTAATGTTTCATTTAAAAAAACAATTATGTAATATATATGTCATGTTTTGCATACACGTGACAAATATACCTACATAAATAACATGTACAAATTAAAAAATATATACAATTAATCATGAATCAAATACTTATGAATTATACATGATGAAGTTATAAACGTTACCACTTGTGTCCTTTATGTATCAAACTAATTAATTATAACTGGTCAATAATCCATAAGAAATATCAATTATCGCCATTGATAATGTCTTTTCAGTAATCCTTACTAATCACGTCATACCAATGATCTTTAATAATCATGTCATGACAATAATCTTATCTGAACACTTCTGATGATGATGTGCGAGTGATTTCTGATGATTAGTGATTATTACTGGTTTAACCAATAGAATAAAATGATATGTATAGTTTTTATTGTATTGAAAAATACTAACTTGATATTCAATTTTAAAATTATTTAAAACATGTCTATAATACACTTGCCAAAAAAACAATTATACTTAAATCTAGTATATTCATTGATTGAATTTGAAGAATGAATTTAAAAGAGAATTTAACAATTGTTCAAGGAATGTTTTAATAACTTTATTATCAATGAATTGAAATTCGGTTGAAATTTCAGAATAATATTCAATTAAAAATTATATTCACTAAGTGATAATGTAAGTTTTTCAAACTTTTATCATCATAATTATAAATACATTCAAGAAAACAACAGATTCATCTTGAATTATGCAAAATATATTTATGCTGTGTAGTGAAATCTTGGTTAGAGTAACTCATGTACTTATATTGTAAGTCGATGAAACCTTTCATCGTGAATAATTGCAATATAAACTCAAATTTACATTGAGTTAATTGAAGTAAAAAGAAAATAGATTAATTGCTAAAATACTTGGTTTAAGTAACCGACTGTTAAATATATTATATACATGGTTGCGGTTAAATTATTTTTTTTCAGTTAGGGTATCACTTGGATGACAGGATTATTAATGACTAACTGAAATCCTGTACTCTGCACTCGTAATCCTGGCGCTAACAGAAATTATCTTGCTGTTAATAAAAATGCCAAGATTGCTCGGATTTCTATATCAAAAAGTAATTCTAATTATTTTTTCTTCTTAAAAAGAAGTATTGAATTTAATTATAATAAAAAGTTAAAAAAAGATAGAACAATTACACTATAAGTAAAAAATTTAAAATCCTAATAATAAAATAAAAATTAAGACAGATCAAATCTCAAACACTCTTGATCACACTCAGCTCACCAAAGAAAAACACAAAGAGATTTTAGGGGTCTCTGGGTTGTTTTAGATTGAGCATCTTGCTTTGTGTCAATTTATGCTATTAATAAACAAAAGACTGTTTTATATCGTTTAATTTTCGAGACAATTACCTTTTTCATCATTATAATTTTAGTTTTAGTTGATATCATAATTGTTTTATAGTTCTTAAAAATCTAATGTTATGGATGAACTATGATGATCTCATTCGTTATTATATTCATGTTATCAAATATTCAAATAGATTTATTTGAAAGTAAAGATCAATAAAATTATTTTTGGACAGGAATCTGCGCAACCTTCGCTCAACTCATATAATGAAATTGTTTTATTAGGTTTTTATACTATATCTGTTAGTTTGTTTCATTAAAACATATTGTTATAATGGACTTAACCTTATAGACGGTTAAAATTTACGTATTGAACCACCCAACTGGGGTAACTATTTGAAATGTCAAAGTTTTTATTCACAATCAACGACCAGAAATAGTATTACGTATGGACAGAAGAAATTAAATGATTTTTATTTTCAGTATGTCATTTTGAATTCGTCATTTTACGTGAAGTAAAATATTTAGTTATATGATCAGCACCTCAAACTGTCCTCATATACTGATAATGTAAAAAAATGAACATTTGTATCATGATGCAAAATATATTAAGATTTGCTGTCCTGTAATGCGGTAAAAGCGCAACAATACAAAAATTGCGTCGAAAGACACGTTACGAAGAAATAAATAAAATAAAAAGCTGCAACCCTTGGCTGTTCACGCTTAAAAAAATTGTTTTATTGTAAATAGAATAACAGAAAAAATCCTGTATTCAATCAAATGCAAAGAATAAAGGAAACTAAAAAGACAATCAAGAGACTGTTATTACACTATGTAAAAGTTCATATTCCTATACATGTAAAGTAAATCCATAAGAGGATATCTTGATTTGTGTATAGAAAATGTCACTTTTAATCACGTATTATATACTGTTAATGATTAGTAATCATTAGGAAAATGTTTAATGAGTAGTGAGATGATTATAGGCATTTATTCAGATAATATGATGATTTAAAAAATAATTGTATACCGCCATTATTTATTTCATACTATAGGTAGATTTTATTTCCATAAATATTGGCGCGAAAATTTATTTCAGAAACATTCTTATGAATAATATTTATTACGTATTTATATATGCTATAATGCCACATTATATATATATAGTATATATACGTTACGAATATTCGTTCACTCAATATCTCAGTTATTTAAACAACAGAGTTAAGTTTCATAAAAGCCCTTTAAATTCAAAAGATATTTCATATCTCATCCTTATGTAGTCTTGATACTCCTTTGGTCAAAATGTAAATAAAATTGAAACGTGATTTCATAATGAACTAAACACACCTCTTTGGGATTTATATAATACGGACGAACTTTGTATGTCATGTTATTTATTTCTTACGTTAAACAGCTAATGGACAATAGCTGCTTAATGTATGTTCAACAGTTCTTCGATATAATTTAAAACATTTTACTAGCTAAACTGAGCTGTCAACTGAACAGTAATTAGTAATTTATTATATAATAAATTAAAATGCGTCGAAGAATTGTAAAATACACATGGGAAATTGTCATTAAATACTGGAAAATTCAATTGTTTTTATGCTTAAATTTATTATCTATAATTAAAAAACTCCATTTTGTATAAAGCTATTCTAGCTTTTTCATTACGCTAACAAAATTAAATTATCTTATGTTAATGAATTGATTGTTTTTCTAATTCTAGTTCTAGCATGAGATTAAATTGTCAGTTAAGCATAAGTTAGAGGAAATTTTTAAAATCCTATAATTATTATTTGTCATCGAAGATATTCCCTGAATTTAATACATAT
>JABFQD010004574.1:0-11640 GCA_022817045.1 Psix sp. ZL-2020
CAATTTCTCCATAAATCACTAAAAATTGGTTTCTTGGAACAAATCTAGTTTAACTTTAATTCATCAGGATGAAGTAATCTTTTTGTTTAAAATATGTATATTATATATCTTATGATTTTACATTATAATTTGTTCTAATTTGAAATCAAATTTCTCACAAAAATAATAAACCTGGCTTAAGTTAATATCGATATTATTTTTAACAAGTGTAAAATTGGTTTCTACAAATATAAATAACTAATGAGATATTTGAAACATTTTCAAAAACTATTTAGTAAGTTTCATTATTGAAATATATTTTAAATTGTTTAAAATATATGTTAATTAATTCTGCATACGTTTTCCGAACTGTCATGGCTTAAAAAATAAGAATAATATCAACTTCATTTCGTAATTATTTTTATGTGGCTTTTTCAGGAATAAACCAATTAAGGAAAATGATCTAATGTAAATTGTTGAATATAACAAATTCACATTTTGTAAAGATCACAATAGGCATTTATTATTTTACAATAATTAAACATTGATAAGACCTTAAATCTTATACCATTTTGTTTTGCTAGAAGTTTCGATACTTTAGCTTTGAATCGCATAGGTGAAAGGTTGAACCAGGATCTTACAGCAACTATTAACATCGGGTTTCAGTTTAGCTTTTTACCAAAAACTCATATTTTAAATATCTTATTTTAGATGTGTACACATTAGAAGTATCGGTATTCATGAACATGAAATCATTTATAAATTGCATCACGTTCAAAAATTTTTTCATCATCTCAATATTCGAATAGCAAAACAACTATTATAATTTGTATATAAATATAACAATTTTTATGCACAGAAAAGTATAATATAGAATTAAGTAAGCATATTGTTGCGTTAAATATCCTTCCGATTATTGATGTTAAACAAAGTAAACAAAAATATCTTCATGTACTCGTTTAAGTGATTCAATGAATTAGATAAAGATTTTGTTTTTGAATATTGTTATATTTATGCTATTATTCTTCGTCATTCATTTTGCCGCTATAAAATTGAAATGATAAAAGAAATTGAAAATTCATCTTAGCGAGATGAGCAAGAAAAAATATATAATTATAATTTACATTATTTACAATGAAATAAAACTATTTTCTGGAATCTCTAATGATTTTTTTTATTTTCCTAACATCAAATAAAATGTTCTTGTTTTATTTTCAAATTGTTTATGAAAGTGATGCGACGTAAGATATAAAAAAAACTTCATTGAAATTTCCGGAAAAAAAAGTCTTAAATATTTGAACTTATTAAAAAACCGCAGTACGCACGTTTCTGATTGTCAAGGCTAAATAGGTCAAACACATGCACGGATATATACATTATACAGTATATATTTGTATTATTACAAACACATAAAACTGGTATCCGCATCTGATGTGTATGACTACCTGTGAAAAGTACAAGTCCCAGGTGATTCTCGATCAGCGGTTCGTTCGACAATCATTTTATTAACGAAACAACTTGTTGCTCAATATTATAACTACATATGCAACGCCAGCTTCATCTCTAGCGGGCCATTCCTGCGCCATTACCTTGCTCCTGTTGCTCTTTCAACTGTCGTCGTCGTTTCTTGCTCCATAATTCGTGACAATCTTGCCATGTCGGTAACTCTGGCACAGTCATCCTGATCGAAATATTCATTAATAAATCAAATCATACAAATAATTTACAGAAAAGAAAAATAAGGTATAAAAAAACAATATACACATGAAATGGTTTAAATTATGTCTTGCCAATTGAAAAGAGTAGATTAAAAAGCAGTAGATAATTGAAAAAAAAGAAAAAGAAAAAAAAGATAAACAATGAACGAGGTGACAATATACGTACTGGTCCGGATGGATATTTCTGAGCCAAGCGCTTTTGAGTGCATTCGCCGCGGTAATTCGGTTCTCAGGGTCAAGCTCGAGCATGTTATCGAGCAGGTCCAACGCCGGTGCAGGCATAAACGAGAATTCTTCTCGTAAACGCCGTCGGTGTATCCGTTTGGGTTTCAATGTGTGCCACAGTGGTAATTTTATCACAGACGGCCACACTGCTGGCGTCGGAGTACCGCACGTACGTGATATCATTTCTAGTTGTGGCATCTCAAAATTTGCCTACAAACATTATTTATTTAATCTCCTTTCTTATCTAATACAAGTCCACAATATTTTTCTTAATGTAATAGAATAATTTTTGTATTTGTGTTTAACAAATGATTAATTAGTTTTAATGAAAAAGGTTAGTCTGTATTACCTGAAAGAGAGGCTTCTTCAAAAAGAGTTCGCCAAGGATGCAACCACAGCTCCAAACGTCGATTGCTGGACCATATCGCTCCTCGCCAAGCAACAATTCAGGTGGCCGATACCACAATGTGATTACTTTGTTTGTATATGGCCGTTGTCTGTCTTCGGCATTATAATAACGGGCCAAACCAAAGTCAGCTAGCTTCACCTCACCTCTGAAAAATCAATACATTCACGTGACTAATCAATCAATTATAAAATGGACAAAATGTTTATTCTCTGTAATTAGCATTACTTGTTGTTCATTAAAATGTTTGAACATTTGATGTCACGGTGCAAAAAATTCTTGCTATGACAATAATTGAGGCCATCCAGCAGTTGTTTCATGATACTCGCGTTATTCTGTTCGTTGAATTCCACCATTCCTGATTCCAAAAGACCCATTAAATCGTGATCCATGTACTCAAATACCAAATAAAACGATCCTTTATCCTAAAAACAAAGAGATTGAATTAATCAAAAGCAATAAATTATATGTAATAACAAATTAAGAGGTAATATTTTAAAACTAACATAATATTATATTATATAAAAAATGAAAAACTCAGATAAGGTATGAATTATATTTACTTTTCGAAAGTCAAGAGCGTCTTGTTTGTCCGTAACGATTTCACGGAGATTAACAATGTTCTTATGGTTCAGCTGGCGGAGAATTTTTATTTCCCGAACAGCGGTGATTGGGAAGCCTTCTTTCTCGTTCTCAAGTCTGACTTTTTTAAGAGCGACGAGTAGACCTGCTCTTTTGTCTCGCGCTTTGTACACTTGGCCATAAGTACCTTCGCCGATCTGATTCATCACCTCGAATACCTCAACACTGCGCTCGCCCCAATCACGGCCAACCGTTGCTTGGTGACAATTGCGAGAGCCTCTTCGTTTTAAAATCTTCGGTCTTTTTAACTTTGGTTTCGATTGCCCCCTCTCGGCTTTTAGTCGCGGTGGAGTCGCATTTGGGTCGTCATCACCGCTTAATTCTTCTGAACCAGGAACGACTAAAAAATAGTAATTGAATTAAATGATCATAATTAAATGATTCAAATTAAAATATGTACATGACAGAACGATAAATACTTTTATTCAATATATAATTTTAACGAACTCATACACATAACATATTGAAACTAAAATAAAATAGCATCTTAAAATGTACCATTTTTTCTAATTTGTTCATTGAAACATTTATGGATATACCTTTAACACAAAACAATTTTGATCGAAAGAAAATTCATTTCTAATTGAAAAAATTGTGTCACAGTAAATGAAATTATAAAAGTGCTGATATTAAAAAAGTTGGGTTAAAATGTTTTCAGCGTTTACAGTCATAAATTATTAACAAACTTGATCAAATAACAGTTGCCGTTTGCCTGCAATTCAATTTTACTTGAAAAAAGTTTAAAATAATTTATCATTCATATTGCATATAACTATATATTTATTCGAATTGTATATTAATTGTACATAAGGAAAAAAAAGTTACCAGGCGGCATAGGTAAATCCTTGATCCCCTTTTTGGCTGGCGGTTTAGTCACCGCATTAGGATTAGGTGGTTTCTTTTTGTTCGGCGGACTAGGTGACCTGCTCGGTGGCGAGTCTATGCTCTCGAGGTCATTCTGGTTGATACCGGGCGGCATGGGCAGCTGGTTTAATATCTTGGATTTGAAGTTAAAGTGTTTGGTTTGTGAGTTGTCGACAGTTTTGATAGACACGAGGTTGTTTGGTTGATTAAATTTGGAGAGAAGCGAGCTGACGCCACTGCCGGGTGGCATCTGGATCGGGAAGGGTGGTGGGGGTAGTGAGAGATTGGGCAACGGAGCAGCGGGTGAGGGCACAGGCACGGGCGCACTGCTCAGGGGCGGCACTGGGCCAGGCACTTGATCGACCCGAGCTTCGGGCTGAGGGGGTTGCGGAGGAGGCGGCGGAGGCGGTGGTGGTGCCGCGATACTCGATGCGAGGTTCGTAGGCGCTACCTCCACGCTTGGTAATGGCGCTGCGATCGCTGCCGGCGAGTTATGTACAGAGACGCACGGCGTCGAGAGTCGCGAACAATTCGCACCCGGCAGCGGCGGTGTCTTCGCGTCCGCCTCTGGAACTGGAATCTCCAGCAGCTCCACATTGTTTTTTTGTTGTTTCTCTTCACTCAACGGTGGTTTCGGATCCGCCGTCTTGTCGGTCGAGCTCGTGGCACTGTCTCTCTCGTCAGTGCCATCGATGATCTGCACCTCATCCTGATTATTTGCTGCACGTTCCTTTGCCTCTTTGGCTTTCTGCAGCTTCTTCGTTGCAATTTCTCGCAAGTTTCGATCCTTCACGAGCTCAGCGAACAGGCTAGTTTCGTACGTCGAATTACCTCTGTCCAATCGTTTTTGGAGACTCATTGGACTGCGAGCTCGCGAGCTCCGCGGCAGCGGCGAACGCGCCCGTGGACTCTTTGATTTGTGTTTGCGCGCGAGCTTGTGCGATGTCTTCGGCGAACGTGATCTTCGCGGGCTGCGACTCCTGCGTCGCGAACGGGACCGTGATCGTGAAAGTTTTCGCCATCGCGGACTTCTAGAACGAGATCTAGAAAGCTGGTGCAGAGGCATTCTGTAAACAAAAAGTTAATTAAATTTTGCGAGCAACAAAACTTATTTATCTAAATACGTTGAAGACAAATGTGAAAACTACCTTCACAAATCAAAATCAACTTACCGTCCAACAGGACTCCTCGTGCTCGTACTCTTTCTCTTTTCCCATCGGTCTTTGTCGTGATGTCTGTGTCTGCGTGATGAGTCATCCTTCCGCCTGCGTTTGGTGGACGGTGACATATCTCCCCGGCTTCTTCTTAGGCCAGACGAGCTCGGCAAACAATCCCTCCGCCTAAGTGACGGGCTCGGACTATGCCTTAACCTGGACATTGACACAGGACTGTGTTCCCTCCTCCTTGGCGGCGGACTCGGACTGTGCGGCCTCCGACGCGACGAGCTCAACCCATGGCTCGGACTCATCTTGCTTGTACTCCTCAACCCGTGTATACCAGGACTATGCGTATGTTTGGACATCTCTGGACTGAGTTTCGAGCTGTAACTAATTTTATCTGGTGTAACAATTCTTGTAGGTGGGATGAGTGGCGTGTGCGGCGACTCGGTGTGTCTCGGCGAGAGCCTCTGTGGCGACATCTGTTGCGGTGAGTCGAGTTCCATGTCACTGAGTACCCGCCGGTCCTGCGGCGTTGCCGGGGAGATTGGCGAGGTGCTATCTTTCAGCGGCAACGGCGGGCTCTCTACCCATGAGCATTCGCACCCCGCCGTCTTGCTTTCGTCATCAAGATTGATCGTCGCGGTTATCTCCGGCGACGCGCTCATGCTCGCTCGCTTGCTTTTCCTCTTTTTCTTTTTGCCTAACGAGGAGCTGGGACTCAAACTTCGCTTTTTCTTTTTGTCCCGTTTGTGTTTTTTCTCCTTACGACGGGAGTAGCGCCGCGAGTCCCCATCTCCGTACTCCGTCGGCATGCTAGCCACGGGCGACTGCGGCGCCCTCTGGTGCTCGTCGAGGGGTAGTGGCGGCGGCGGCGACGGCGACGATACGATCGGCGAGACTCCGAGGTTTCGCGTGGGACTACCAGCCAAAGCATAATAGCGCTTCTGCAACAACGAATCCGGCAAGTCGCCGTCCGTGTAGCTGTTGCCCCGACTATCCTCGGACTGTATCTCGCCCGCCTCCGGCTCAGATAAGTCCTCGCTACTCACATCAGAATATTCCACCAGCGGCTTCACTACCGAGGACGCCAATCGTGGCGCATTTTCCAGCGATTTGTCGCGTGAGCGCTTTTTCTTCTTTTTCCCAGAGGACTTACTCTTCACGCGCTTCCGATGCCGCTGCTTGTCCGCCCCGCCGGCTTCTCCCACCTGCCGGTATGAGTCCCCGCCGCTGGCGCTCTCGCGGTGTCGCGACCGGTAACGTCCGTTGCGTTCGGTAAGCTCGATGTCGCGACTCCTAGGCATGTCACCTACTGACCAATCAACATCATTTAGTTACATTTTGTTTAGTTTCGTTATCTTCGCTGATATATGTATAAAGTATTCAGACAATGTAATCATTTCAATTAGTATAACAAATTACACCCTTGCAGATTGTAAACTTAAAAAACTCATTATAACATTTTATTAAATAGTTCAATTTTGATATTGGAAATTTCGTTTTAATAATTCAATATTTCGTGTTAGTAATAATGTTTTCTATTAAAATTTACAAGATTCTTTTATCAAGAGAAAATTTATATTCTTCGATTTAAGTTTTCAAATTACATTAATTATATTTTGTAGCATTCTTTCCAATTTTGTAAATAATTGAAATGAAAATGAAATTTTACTTTGAAAAAATGTAAAAATAATAAACAATTGGAATTAAAACTGCATTTACTAATTATAACGTTAATCGTTTTTAACATATATTACGAATCAATACAGTATTCCTATATTTATCATGTTTATTTCATCATATAAAGTATTTGTTTGATACAAATTACATTGCATCAAATGAAAAACATTTTTAAAAAAAACTACTTCATCAACTTTCAATATATTTGTATGTAACAAATTTATTGAAAGCATAAATTCCTTCAAGCGAATTCAGTTATAAAATGTCATTTCATTCTTTTTTCCATAAAATTAAATTTCCTCAAAGAGTAAAATACAGTTCCATGAAAAAGCTTCATCGATCAAATGTAAAAATTCTAAAAGACAGAACCCAAAAAAATTGATTTATTATCAAATATTCTATTTAATTGATACAAAAAAAGAACGGTATCAATTATGAATTGTAAATAACAAATCAAATGTGAATATTATGATTTGAAGAATACTTTATACACAGGCAGTATTAAATCTATAACAATAAAGGAATTCCAGCGGGTTTGCAGGATGGTTGTTATCAAGTATTACTTTTGGGCAATGTATTAGCGGTATGAAACAATGAACCATTTGCAGCTGACGATTTGATCGTTAAGGCATTTTTGGCGTTCGACAGATTATCCAAAGCTTCCAGGAAGGACTTGTATGTTTTCGCTACCACCTTGCGGATCTTCTGGCGCAATAATATCTCACTATGAACAGCAAATTATAACTCAAATCTAATACTCTGTTTCACTTGATTTCAATTGATAATCAAACATCAATCAAATTTGAGCGAGTGCGAATCATCATAACTCGCTGCACAAAACACTCACAACGTAACATGACGAAGTGCAAAAGTTGTCAAATATTTTGCTCGGTCTAAGTGTCACATAAAAGAAAGTAATTTTTCAGTTTCAATACCTGTTCATGATATTCATTATTTTGTTAGTCATTAGTGTCTTATCACATAGGTTTTTTCATCAATTACGAGCTTCTTTTGAAAACATTGTTCGCCCTAGAATAAAATAATAATTCAAGTGAGTACGATTCAACGGACAAAAGCGACAACTAATCACACCAAATCAAGCAGTTTCGTTGCTATCGTATTTTGATATCAACTCAATTTTATTCAAATCTGAGAAAACAAATATTGCCCGTTTTGTATTTTATATCTAATAATTTCATCTCGGTGCACTTTTTTGTTTCATTTTTTGCGACACTGTCATCATCATCAAGCTAGCTCAACAATTCACCCAACTATTTACAAACATTTCGAGTCGCGTCGAATTTAGTACGAGATAAAAAATTAATTCCAATACTTTACTCGAAGCTTCAAGTTTGACACAACTGACCTGGTAGCCTCTAACCTCCCTCGTGCTCCAGATGACAATGAATTTTTCACGAGCAAAGTCGACGGACCCAAAATATAGCGACTACTACGCGAGCCGCAGTTGCCACGCATCAGGTTGCGAATCGATATTTTTTATCGACAAAACAAAAAGACAGTTTACTCGTGGACACTCGGTCAGCGTTGAGGGTAAGTTGGCGGGCGTTCTCGCGGCAAAAAGCAGACAAACATTTGCTCCAGTTGTTTCAGCGCGAACAAACTCGTTGTCCGCGCTCAAAAACGTACTTCTGATTCGCACGTACGTGCTCTCACACACACGCACACGCAAACACATTCAGCAGCGACACAAGCATACACATTCATACACAGGTACGAACTTGCGCACATACACGCATACACACATTCACACGCAGGACGTCGTAAATCAGCGAGTGGTTGTATGTGTGAGAGTGTGTAGGTGTGAGGATGGAAAAGCAGAAAAGTAGCGACATCGGGAACAGAAGCCGAGGCAGCGGTGAAAAACAAGCGAAAGGGACGCCATTGCTGGTGAAAAAGAATGGGTGTAGGCCGTGTGGGGAGAGCGAGAGATTACGTGGCTGAGATCGTATATTTTCTACTCACGTGCACTGTTGGCCTTGCGTTATCGCACTGTTGCTCGCAGTTGTTCGCATCGGGCATATGAGTGAACAAATTGACGTCTAACAGACGATTCTTTTCGCTATAACGAGAAGACTAGTCTTCACTTTTCTTGCGTTGCATGTTGTATTCATGATGGCGGCTGCCAACCGAACTCAGCCACACAGACACAACCGCATTGCTGCCGCCACGGTGTAAACGCAGTAAACGAACTTCACGCTCGCGCACGTGTGCCCCTCCGAGTGTTCTTAAACGTCCAATCGTGTGATCACAACGAACAGAAATCTCGAGAAAAAAACCAATGCCCGCGTTAAATTTCTTACTTTCAAAATCTTCGATTGGTTTTCATTATTGTTTTTTTAAATTAAGACAGGAATTAATCAAATTAGAGTTTTTTTATTGTTAATCATTTCTATTCGTTTGATAGTGATTGTCATGAAATGGTCGAAGTAATAATTGAAAATCGTTTTTATTTAAATGTATAGATTTTATTGAACTTAAAATATATTCGTTACATTATTTTATTGTTTTTTGTGTATAAAATCAGAAGATTGAAAATTAATTGATTAAACATTACTTAACTATTGTTATTTTTTACGTTAGAAAATCCTTATTTAATCTCCTTACCTATGAGATTTGAAAATCAAATTTTAAATCATTCGGAAATTAGACTTTCTTCCTCACCTAAAAACACAAAATTATAATTGTGTATATTTATTATTGCTGATGTTGATTATCTCAAGTTGTTTTTAAATGCAAAAACGCTTTAACTTCAATCTTTGTTTGTGATACAAGTTTAGAGTTCTCAAATTTACATTCTATTAATAGAACAAATTATTCGTAAGATATATGAATCTTTTAACCTAAATTTACTTTCAGTTTGATTTGACGGATTAGTATAACATCTCTTGTTAAAAAAGCCTTTGTAAAATGTCACGAAAAAATAAGAAAATATCATTATCCATCAAATACGTGATAATTTTATCTTACAATCGATTGAACAAATGTTTACCATTTGTGTACAATTAATTTTTAACGTTTTATTTCAGTATTTTGAAATTCAATATTTATTCAAAAAACTCATTGAAGAAAAAGGATGGAAACTATCACAAATTGAATGCTCGTGTGAGATAGTAAACAAAACAGTTCAAACTTGCACTAGTCAGCAATATGGATATTTAAGCATTAGTGAAATCTTACAATATCAAAATATTATTTTCTAATTAAGTCATAAAAATGACAATTTTTTAAATAATTGATATTGCATTAAAGTAATAAAGAAATTCGTTAAAACTTGAATTTAAAAAGAAATTAATAACACAAAGTGGTATTAAATTTCTTATATGATCAACTGATTAGAAAATCTGTCAATTTCAATGTAACTATAAGTTATTGATTATTTTGAATATTTTATTGTTTTTTGTTTTAATTTAAATATTGATTGCTTTTTAAAAATAAAAGCTATTAGTCCAGAAGAGAAAAATATCAAATGACGTTTTACCTTAATATAAATATGTAGGTGGTTCCTGGAAATGTATTCAGGATAATGAAACAATTTAAAATACTGTTCAATTTTGTACATTTTTTTGTGAAAGTTGATACTTTTGAAATCAACGAAAGTTTGTATTGCAATTGTCTCGACTCAAAAATTTGTATAAATATTAAGAGATTTATAAGAAATTATTGTATTAGATTTCTTAGTATAGAATACTTCTATGTACTTTTAAGAAATGCGATGATTCGCATTATAAAAGAAAATAAAAAGAAAATTAATACAATGAAACGTTATGTTTATTACGTTGTTTTGATTATTTAATTATCATTACAATTAAAAATAACATAATAAAAGGAATAAAATTATTTAAAATATATTGACAAAGAATGTTTGTACACTGCATTGATTGAAATATTGAAAAAAATTCCAAATATTATAAAAAAGATGTAAGATCATTAAATAAGTCATGAGCTTTTATTATTATTAGTAAAATTTTATTTGGAGTTATTTAAAAAATAAAAAAAAAGTAATACCACAATTATTAAACTCAAAATAAACTAATCTTTAAAAACCAATATTATTTCAAGTATATATTATAATTTTTCAAAGATTGAAAAGTTAACTAACTAAAAAAAATAAACATTAAATCATATCAAAATTAATTTTTGAATATTTTCATTGCTAATTAAAAATTTAACTGCAAACTGCAATGAATAAAATGATCAACAATCTTTCATGATCTTATCAAACTTATTAAAAACGTACATTACAATAATAAATTTGCAAGTAGGTTTTTTTATATTCGTATCAAATGATATCATTGCAAAAAATGTAATTTTCCTAGCTAGAAAAAAGGAATTAAATATGTATTTCCATGTGTTTTTCAGTTTCAAGACAAATATAAAGTATTAAAAATTAAATATAAATTTGCTAATTTTCATAATGTTGAAATTATGGTAATTGTTGATGTTGTTTTTTGGATGTGCGGTTTATGGTTCTGTCTTTTATATTGATATATAAATATGTAATTTATTCTCCTTTTATGATAATAGTTATCAAACATTAATTTCAATGATTTTTCTATTGATAAACCATATTAGACATTGATTATAGTTTAACATCGGTAAAAATGATCTTTAATGAGATTACTCGGTTAAATGTCAATAAAGGTGCAGACCCTGATTCTATCTAAAACACATTTCTCTTTAGTTATATTTATTTTTTATTTTCTATATACATTTCTATTTATTTTTAAACACATTATATCACTTTATCATTATAACAATTTTCTCTGACTTATAAAAAAACAAAATGTTTTTTATATATTATTTCATCCATTATACCTAACATAGTTTTGTCAATAAAAAGTCCACTATTTAAAAACTTGTAGAGTAAATATGATTTAAAACAATGCCTAGCACTTAAACAAATGTATAATTTATTGGTTTACTGTCGCAACTCATGATATAAATA
>JABFQD010004575.1:0-11640 GCA_022817045.1 Psix sp. ZL-2020
GTACATGCTAGCCTGTTAGATTTGACAAAATCACTAGAAAACAGATTTAGTGTAACGTAAGATTATTACTTGAACATAAATATGAAAGTATAAACTCAATAGTGTATTAAACTAATAGTAATAATTTTCATTTATTATCACCAGTACTTTTTTATTATTATTTTTTATTAGCATCTAAATTCCGATAAAGGCCAATAAAATATATTCATTTTAAATTAAATTTTACACTGATAAAAAATAAAGTATTTTTATTAATTATTAATGATAAATTATTCAATATTGATTATTCAGGTTAATAATGTTATAATACTTTTTTAATATTTACCCAATTTCATTATTTTGTAAATATGACTAAAATTAATATTTGTATTCGCATATTATTAAATAATCTAAAATTTATCATTCAAAATTATCGAATATAATGAATTACTTTTTACCAATTTTGAATTCAATTCAAAATTTATCACTTACTATATAAATTTTACGGTCATATTTTGAGTGTAAAAGTGAATATAGTTTTTTTATTTTTCTGCGTTTAGTTAAGAACATCGAATTTGTTTATAATCATAAAGTATTTTACAGTTTTCATACTTTTAGATACTTCCAAAGAATACAAAATAATATAAGAGCAAACAGAAAAGTTATAACTTTTAAGATTGAAAAAGAAAATCTAAAAGAAAGTCAATTAACTTATAAATTCTTCATTATTAAGCTTCAAACCGTACATAAAATTGTTTAAAGTTGGAAGATAATGATCAATAAATTAACTTTTTTAACAAGCACAGCACAACCAGATTTTTCATAAATATTTTCATTTGTGAAATTTATTCCGACAAAAAATTAAATCTCATAAAGATACCTGAATAATAGAACCTTAAGTTAGGCCTGATCAAGTCTTCACTACTTGTTGAGTTAAATTATAGATAATCGCCAGAAATAATTAAAGTGTTCATACATTTATTCCAAAGATTTGTGTTTAAATTGTTGCGTATATTATGTTTATAAAAAACTATAGATTACCCCTTTTAGAGTACAGAAACTGGTCAAGGTTAATTAGACGATTTCACTTAACTGATTAAGCAAAACTCCGATATAAGTGAAGCAAAAAATTCCCGCTGAACTAACATCTAATTAGAAACTGTTTTGTTGGTCTTATTAGTTCGGTTAGTTTGTCGGTAAAATATATTTATATAAACACAGTTTCGTTTAGATAAATGATACTTCAACTAGATTAACACTGAGCGAGATAGGTGGAACTTTGGGATTTAGTTCGCTCGAAATAGGCTCGACTTACAAAGCTTTAGGTAAAAACTTGACTACGGATTTTCGAATGAAATTCAAGTTTGATTTCCTATTTGATCCTTACCTGAATATATAACTAACTTACACCTGAATCAACAAGTAGGAAGGTCCAAAAGAGTAATGATGATTTTTCTATTTTATTTCATATTTTTTGTATTAAAAATAACTTTATTAAAATATCATATTTATGATAATTTTAATTATGAATATTTTAAATAACTCCAGCAACAATTTAATTTATCATATATAATTTATTAATCAATACATTATTTTCCTCTTATTTAACTTTTTTAATTTCGTTCGAAAATATAAAAGACATTTTTCACGATATGCATATTTTATATTGTAAAATTATGTTTGTAAAATGAATGTATTTTTTACAATATGCTGTTTCGAAAATAATCACATCAATTTTTAATCACATGAAACCAAAATGCGTTATTCAAAAATTCTGAAAAAGCTATACAAAACTGCATGCGAATAGTTTGAATATCATGATAATAATTTCACATAAAAGCACTGTGAAACAGGTTAAAAAGACACGAAATCCATGAAATTGAATTGAAGTTCATTTGTTCTGTTTCAGCATTAATTACTAAAATTTCATTCACAATAATAATATTTTACAAAAATTGTAACAAACCAATGATCATACAATTTATTTTATCTTTCAATCTGTGAGAAACAAAATGTATTGAATTGAGAGTCAAACATAATATTTGCACATGAATTCTTATATTTCTATGGTTTATTTGCAGGTCTTGACAATCACGTTATCGCTTGGAGCGTGCATCCTGGGAGCTTCGAGCTACTTACTGGCTGAATTTCAGCAACGGCGAGCTTTCCTTGAGACCAAACAAAGTCTTGAAGTTCAACTCATAATCGAAGAACAGAGTGCCGAACAGGAGAGGTTACTGCTAAGTGTGCTTCCAGAACATTTAGCGGTGAAAATGCGCCAGGATCTAGGCGCGTCTACAGACACCCAGTTCAAAAAAATTTATATGTCGAGACACGAAAATGTCTCGATTTTGTACGCTGACATTGTCGGATTTACTGCGATATCATCAACGTACAACGCAAGCGACCTCGTTAAAATACTTAACGAGCTTTTCGCAAGATTCGATCAGCTTAGTGAAAGGTAATTATTATGGTTTAATGGTATTTTTTAAACGATTGATATCTCAGATTTGTAACAATTTGTGGAATGTAACGATGAAAGAGATGAATTTATAATCGAGAGATAAATACAGTTAAACCTCTGAATATTGAATACTTGACGGTAAAGAAATTTTTACTCGATTTCGAAAGTATATCAGCTTTTTATTAACGCTGTTTTGAATTGTTTAATCTTAACATCATTGATACAAGATTCTGTAACAAAAATTGAATCATTTTACTTTTGTGATTTAGAATACAATTCGAAAGTATATTTATTTTAGATAGAACTGTAATTTATTAAATTAAAAATTGAAAATCAGAAGTTTATGTTCGTTAAATTCGAATTTCCTACCTGAGAAGCTTGTAAAGTTTTAACATAATATTCGTTAAGATGTTGAATTTCATATAATTATTATTTTTTGAAGATCAGAAATTTTATATTCATGTTAATATAATTAACGTTTTGAGTTCATGATATTCTACATCTTTAATATAATTCTACTCAGTTTTTAATTATATCTTAATTATTATGTAAATGAATTTATTTTTTATGTTAAGGATAATTTAGAATTAATTGAAATTTATCACTTAATACAAATTTTACATCATGAATACAATTAAATATCCAAATATCACGCAACATATATAATGGAAAATACAAGTGGTTTATCGAACTCGTATTCAACTAACAACTTTTATCATTTATCCAAGAAACGTCTATTATTTGATATGAAATTTAATTCCGTATTATAAAGCATCCACGTTTTTAATCACGAAAAATGAATCTTTTGTAGCTGAATGAATCGCAATTATCAATAATTCCTTTCGTGAACTAATTAATTAATTATTTACCTCTCGAGTTTACATTTATTTCCATATAATTTATACCTGCATATTTAAAAAACACAAACTATATTCTCATATAATGTACAATATAAAATAATTTCTAACGTAATAACTGTGATATATATACCACTGTACACTATTATATATTATACACTAGACTCCAAAAACAAGTACATATCCAAAATATGATACATCCGTATAAAGAACGATGCCTTACCTTATAAGAAACAGATCCCGACGGATTTGGCTGAAATTGAAGTATGTTATTTCTTAAACCCTGTTGAACAAATGTCTTTGTACACGCAGAGCTACAAAATTAAACTTTTTATAGGTTTTTCACGTTTGACGATGATAAAAATTGCATTTTTCTATAAATGTATGTAATTCTTTCATTACTCATTTTGGATTATAACATTATATCTCAATTTTTACAATTATATTTTCAACCAGTCATTTGAATAGCACGTGCCGTTTTTGTGTATACTTATTATATCTACATTGTTTCCGGCATACCATTTTCACTCAACTTGATATTAAAGTACAAGACATTAAATTTGCACCCAAATTATTTTTTGAACTGATCTTTCTGAGACACATAGAAATTAATTCATAGCGTTATAAAGTGAAATGTAGTAAAAAAGTGAAAATTTACGAGTAATATTAATATCAAAATGACAGCTAATACAAGCAGGTAGGGTGCGAGGAAAATTCATTTCTTCTTATTCCCTTGCTATTTTTTCTCCAGCTCAGTAACATCGCTAATATATCGAGCGTCTATGTCGGCACTGGTGGCGCGTCGCTACGGGGGATTTTTATGTAGATCGCGACTCAGTTGCCCTTGCGTACCTAATTTAGGTCTCAATGTAGTTTATTGCCAAATCCTTTTAGTCTTAGACACATGGCAGGTCTTAAAAGCTGGCGACGAGATATTAAAAAAACTTATTCCTAACGTTGCGGACGCTACCTTAACGACTTTGGCTTGCTCTTTATTTTTGGTGGGTGGAAGCTTAATAGATATATAATGTTCTATATCTTCACAAATCAAGAGACATACATTTATTAATCTAATAAAAAATATGGCTATACCTCAAAAAGGTATTAATCTTTACTGATTTTCATTTCGTTCTTGGATAAACGACTGGATCAATGTTTGACGTTTTTTTCAATCATGTTAAGCTTGCTCTTTTATTTCAATATAACACATATAAAATATATCCTACAAATTTTTTGTTTTTCTTTAAAATGATACACACGAATAAATTTTGCTAAATTGAACGTAACCTCCAATTTTGCAGGTACTTATTTTATTGTGTCACAAATATTCATATCATTGGAAAAAGCAAATATAATTATATAATGTGGTTAAATTTTAGGCATTATTTGTGGTATTGAAATAATTATGCATCTGTTTGTTAAATCATTTAATTCATGACGTTCAGTAGTAGTACATTACATTACGAATTACCTAATTATAAGTAGTTCAATGTAAATTCACATAGTATATAATTTGCCAAGTTCATAAACAATGAAAATGAGACAGTATTTAAATATTGTTTTATTATTTTAAAGAAGAATTTTCCATATATTTAGATTAAATGTAATATATTTTTGTAACCATATTACATTGTTTGTTAGAACGATTAAATTCGCGTTAATTAATAAACATATTATTGTAAATAAAAATTCTGTTAATGCACATACATTTGTTTAATTAAAACTAAAAGATATTTAAGTAAAAATATGGTAAAGTACACAATATATGGATACACGGTATCCTATAATAATTAATATTCGTTTAATCATAGTAGGTCTGCATACAAAGGTCATCGATTCATTTCAGTACATGTGGCTCTCCAACCTGCTTCAAATATCCGTTTTCATTTTCTAATTATGACGGGCGTATTAATCGTGAACAATGTAGCTATATATTTATGAATTATTAAAATCTTTCGTTATCGAAGTTGGTGATATCAAACAAATGGAATAGTAGTATTCACAAAATTAATTATTTCAGTTTTTTCAAACTTGAAATTATTTTTCAGATATATTTTTATATTAGATTTCTGTATTTTGTTATTATTTTTTATTAACTCCAACATTTTTTATTTCCATGTTTTTATTATTTCAACTATTTTATCTTTACGTGTGCAATAAATATAACTGCATGGTACGAGAAAAATGGATATTGTCAAATCGATTGACGAAATTGCAGATCCTAAATAATTTTATATTTTAAAAAATCTAATTTTGTTATTTTAAATTGAATTGCACAAAATCATAGTAACAATACACGAACAGAAATCATTTTGAAAAATTACATTTTTTCCACTCTTATTATTGTTACAAAATCATTTGATGAATTTATTTATTATTAGTCAAATATTTATTTTGTGTTAGTTTATTTATTGTTGTTATTATTTATTTATCGTTAGTAGATATTTATATGGCCAGGTTTAACGTAATTGCTTGACGTGATTGAATTTGAGTAATTGTTAAAATTACAATGTGAAATTAGTAAATTTTTTTTGCAAATAACGATTTTGTATTATATTAATTAAATGTATATTTGTTTGACTTCATATTATGTATGCGAATTTGGAAGCACTCTCATTATTATAGAACATTTCTGAAATATCCATGTAAATATATTATATTAAAATGTATTAATATAGCTATACATATGAAACGGAATGCAGTTTATTTTTATAATCTAAAAGCGCACCTACATTATTTGTAACAATTAAAGGTGTCTTAATACGGAGAATCCTCAATATTATGTATATAATTCTGTGTTAAAAGTTTAACAAAATGATGAAAACTTTTAAATGATAGGTATATAAGTAAAGATTTCTAATACCTGGTTGGCAATTAAACAAGCATAATTAGATTTTGTATTATGAATGTGATTTTAAAATGATAGATCTTTCATTGAATTCGTAATTTAGAATAATTAATGTAAGTATATTTTGATAATGGTTTGAATTATATTTGTGAATGTGATTTACTTTTTTTATATATCGGGTCCTTTTTTAGAGTTTATTCGGGTTTTCAAAACTATTATTGGAATATCATATAAATAATTGAAGTACAGTCTAATAAAAATGTTTTATGAAATGGAGCATAATATTTAAAATTTGTTTAAGGCATATTCTAACCATATTTACATTTTTAAGTTTTAAATTTTACATGATCTTTTAGATTCATATAGTTTCCATTGTGCAAATCCATATACGATATCATTCAAAATTTCAATAAGGCACCATTGCAATTTGCTTTGCAAATAATCATAAGCAGATAATTTATAATATCAAATCTATGTCATTGATAAATTATACTTTATTTAACCTCAAACCAAAATGCCAATTAAGACTTATTGCTGGCTTTAATGAATCTCTTTGGGGCAAACTTTAACTTATGTAGTAGCCGTATTGTATCGTATTCGGTTAGGCGATTATGACTATGATTAATTTCTTAGGTTAAGACAATTTTGTTTAGTATAAAATGACTTAGTAACAAATTCTAGTTACACAAATATTAAATTTAATGTACATTAAATGGTAATGTACATAGCGAAATATAAATATTCATATTGTTTAGCAAATTAAAAGTTGAAAAAGCATATTAAAATTTTTCTAAAAAAATTTGTTAATAAGATAAAATCAAAATATTCGGGATGCCGCAATGACGATGTTATCCTTTAGTAATTAGACATGTACATAACTAAAAAAAATGAATGACTGCTGCTTGGTATAGTCGTCACTGTTATTATCGTATACATACGTTGTGTGCAAAGGCGTACTGGAAGTAATTTCAGATTGCTGACAGTAGGTAAGCGGACAATAAGGAGACGATTTGGAATCCTTACGTTCTTGACGAAACGAAGGGAATGCATAAATATTTCCGGCGATATTCTACTTCACGGAGGGAGGATTCTCGAGGCGACTTCCGGTTGTGAAGCGGGCTAGTGTCCCTAATTACCGCGTCGGTTCATGAATACGATTGCCGCGCAGCGGCACGGAAGCTAGCGTGGCGTCACTGGTTGTTACCTGCTCATGAATTTATGTATCTGCATTTTCCAGTTTGCACGTTCGAGTCACCTCGAAAAAGACGTGCAATCACTGCGTGTTTCTAATCATCTTGCTGCCGATGATAAAAAAGTACGATTTTCGTGCCACACTTTTCTTCGCCAACATCCTTACCAAACGACCGAGAAAAGCAATCATCTAAATTTGCTTTGAATTAAGATGGCCATATAAATTATTTTACAGCTAGATAAAATCAGTAGATAACGTAATCGGGATCAAGTTTTAAAAACACGGAAGCTTTAACTATATCTGTAAAACAATGTATATTCATAACGTGAAAAGAGTATAGACATTTACTCGAAATTTATAGTGTTTGGTATAGATCTATGATCTATTTCGACTTTAATTTCATATAACTGGAAGGTTATATTCTATTAGCAAAGTTCTATTCAAAGGTTGAGAAGGAAATTGAATGTAAAATCAGTTCGGCGTATTTTCTAGAGAAATTTATAATAAAACCTGATTGCTGTGGTTTACATGAATATTCAGATACATCTTTTGTCGAGACATGCATTTCTGAATTACGTGAGTTGTATGTAATTTTAATATATAGATTACAAATAAAAATGTGTAATATCGGTAAGACAAAAGTGTAACATGAAATTTAATTTGCAAACATAAAGTTGTACGCAAATGAAATGACTTTCCCAAAGTTTGATTTTCGTAGGGTTTTATATAGAGGCATTTGATCTTAAATTTGTTGCGAGTTCCCACCTTCAGAGACTTGCGGTGTAAGAATTTGAAAATGGTGTTCAGAGTCGCGAGTCTTCGCGTCATTTCAGGTTACATAAATTACTTGAAACAGCCGGCGCGATGGTTTGAACAAGAACGCAGATCACATCATATTCCCTCAGAAGCTCGGTTACAACTACGGTTATTGGCTGGCTGGTCGTAAAACTCTCTACTATTTCGAAATTGCGTAGTCCGCGGTGTACGGTGTGATGCACATACAAACCGAGCGCGGGAATATCGTTCTAATCGTCGCGCCGAGACGGAAGTACTTTTTGTTCCGTCGTTTGGCATCGTTAAGTTGACGTTTTTCCGAGGCTCTTACGTATACTTTTATTCATCTTTTATGCTTAACGCTAGGTAGACAGGCAATGCGATCAAAAGACGATGAGCTCTGCATTGCACGGCGCGCGTCCTGCGCTTCCTCGAGGGCGATGGACAAAGGGAACCGTCGCGACTTAACATATTAGCGTTAATTAACGCAATTATGTCTCCGGCGTGAGCATGAGAGTGTGTCCACGACTCGACTCATCCATATTCAGCAGCCATTTCCGAGCTGGGGCGTCGCATGAGAAGACTCGCCTCCGCCTTCGTTTGCTCAGCCGCGTTTGTTGACAGTCATCGTGGGATTGTCCCGTTCACCTGTGAGAGATCGCGGACACAATGCATGAGATTTACGCGCTTATCGTCTACGCATCAGTGCGACGACACTTGCACGCTGGCGGACTGGTTACCGACCTACCGACGACAACGACCGATGTGAAAAAGCCAATTTAAGCCACACCGCTCACTCGTGAACTTAAACGGAAGTGCAATTTATAGACCGACTAAAGTTACGTATTTTATAGCGCGCGCGGTGCCATTGTGTACCGACGCTGGCTGAGAGATTCGCGGAAAATGTGCTACTTCGAATTATGTACGATCTTCTTTTTCGACACGCGATTCCTCGCTTTTCGTTACGAAAACTTTAGCTGTATTTGTGCAAATATTTTTTCTATTATTTCAAATCAATTTTTATCATTATACTGCACTTGGATAGTCGATATAATTCCTATAACTATATTGTCGTGTAATAATTATTTTACGTCGATATATTAGCAGAATTAATAAAAACTATTATTTGATTTTCAACGACTGTAACTAAAGTTTTAATACTTGATGCTCTTTTTTTATTTTCCAGCAGTATCTTTTAAATAAAAGGTGTGAAAATAATATCAAATTTTCGATGTAATTAAAGTATTGATGATCGCGAAATTGGTTGCGAATAATAGATTAATTGAATAACGAATGATGTTTATGGATTTAAAATTAATTCGAAGATCTGAAAAAATACACGAGACTGTACAAAATATATGTAAACCATATATTGTTGAAATATATACGAGGACTATGATGTGAATTTCTAATCAGACTTTATTATGTGAGAATCATGTCAAGTTTAATAAAACTATTCATCGCAAATACTTGTGAATAATTAAGCATTAAAATTCAATGATTAAATCAAGAGATGTTTATATCGTATGCAATAACAATTAACGTATAAATCATAATCGAAAACAAAAAATGGAATATGGCTTTTATTGATTTAACAAATTATTTGATTTTACATACAATTGATTGATTGTAACATCATACCTTTGAGAAAAATGAATGCTATTTATGATCTATACATAATTACGAGTATATAAGTACAGTATTTTATATATATTAACTAAATTTTTTTATTTCGTTTTTATAATTGAAAATAATAAAATGAGAAGAATAATAATTATTTTTCATAATTATTTTATGCAAGTTTTATGTAATTTACAAAAAAACTTTATTTAATATAGATCGACAAGATTACGATGGTATAAACATCGGAATATGCTATAATTATCAAAATGACATTATTTTTGTTAATGAAATTATAAGGAATAATAAATGCGTTTAACAAACACGAGGAAAAATATAATATAGGAATGTAAACATATATATATAATACAAAAACTAAGTTTTTATGTACATTTTCTATCACCAATGGTGTACTCCGATACTTAGTCAGCGTGCACCGTTTCGTATCGATCCTAAAGACAGCTCATAACAGTGTTACCTGTTGTTTCCAGGTTGTGAACTTACTGAATCTTAGTTTTTGTGTTTTTATTTTTATTATTTTCTAATTTATCAGGTAACAAAAAATATTAAGTGAGGTTATACGCATTTACATGATTTTTTTTAATGGAAAACTATAGTTTAAAAAGATAGTGATATATCAGTGTATACATCATACTTGATTATTATTTTATATCTACAAAAATGAAAGAAATCAAATAAGACTAAAAAATAATTAAATTAAATAAATAAAAATTGTAAATTAAATAAATAAATTTAGTATATCGTGCATGTTTTGATAATTTTTATCAAAAAATTATTATATTGTTTTCACTTTAAACTAATTTGTTTTTCGTGTAAATAATAATAATAATTTTTTATTTAGAAGAATTTTTATAAAACATAGTATGTCATGCAAAAAAGAGCGCATGCGCGGGATAGTTTTTCCTCAGTTATCTCCGTCCAGGGTTGTTCCCTCTGACCTGGGCTGAGTCCTCCTAAGACCCGCCAGAATCGAAATGCACGAGTACGTATTGTCACCGAGTTGTGGTGACATCCGAGGACGGACATGCGTACTCGCTTAGCCTATCCGTGCGACGGGTTATTAAAATTTTCGAGCCAATGAAAACTCGCCGACTATGTTGGAGGCAGTGTCACTTGTTAAAGGTGTACTGACGTTGTCGCTTGACATGCATAACATATAATTTAGATGATACCTAGCATGAAAGGTTGTAACTCTTTATAGTTACAAAAGACAATTCTTACGAAAATACATATTTATAATATTTTACATTGCAAAAATAATAAAATACTGACATTTTTTTATTTGTGCATAGCACCTAAATAGTGTACGTATATAATAAATTGGATAATAAAATAAATTATTATATAATTCATAAAATTAGGCAAAACATAAATTTTAGTCGTTATAATTTATTTCATATCGTTATATGTGAGACATAAATAATATTTTTGATGAATAAATAATAATATATGTGACTATTTTACTTATAGGAATCATGTTGAAGTCTATACATTGAGAGAAAAGTACAAATAAAATTTAACATCTTTGCACGGTGATCAAGGGCAATTACATGGTGCAGTAAAAATTTGCGTATAGATACAATACAAAGTACCGAAAATTACTCAAATTTTTGTAATTATTTCACAACAAAAATTTGGTTTGTAACGGAAATTTTTAACTTGTATCTGGTTATCGTACAAAAATAGTAATTTTTGTTTATGTATTTTTCTTTTAGTGTAGTAATTTTGAGCACATTTGTATCATTGAACTTATTTAAATACCAGTTATAAATAGAAATATTGGTTAATTCTTTCATTCTCATTTTTAAAACACTTTAAATGATACAATACTTTCGCAATAATCACAATTTTGTCAGAAATTTTATGGAATTTATATAAGTATATA
>JABFQD010004576.1:0-11638 GCA_022817045.1 Psix sp. ZL-2020
AATAAGTCAAAGAATTGTAACAAATTCCGTTTTATATATTTTTTACTTGCATACTAAAGTATACATTTTTATTTTTATCCTAATAATGAAAGTAACGTAATGAAGATTTTAAATGCCAAAAAAAAACAATTTATCAAAATCAAAAATAGAATTTGAAATTATATTTTATTGGTAAATTTCTTTTTGGTATAATTTATGAGCCAAATAAAATAAAGAACAATGACAAAAAATATGAAGTAATGAGACTAAAAATTTCAATGTCAACAGGATCGTAATATTCGCTGGAGATGTTCTGCCTATTGATATAATGTGCCATTTGCCAGTAGTTTGCGAAGATCGGGACATTCCGTACTGCTACACACCATCGAGACAGGATATTGGCGTCGCACTTGGAGTGAAAAGAACATGTCTCATGGTACTCATAAAACCGCATGCAGATTATCAAGAGCTTTATGAGGAATTACAGAGTGCTATCAAAACTCTCTCTGCGCCATTATGAAGTTTAAATAATTAATATAAAAGTTATGCATATGAAAATCATATTGATCGAAAATGACATTAAACTATAATTCGTAAAGCATTATAAAATGATTGTAAATCATACTCAAGAAGTTGTGATAAATGTAAAATAATGTTTATAACAACAACAAATATATTCCAAATAAATCTTTGTCGTTTGTAATGATTCTTTATTTCATTTAAAAAAGATCAAGTGTGACTGTTTTAAAACTTAGAATGTTTGGATAGATTCGAATACAGAAAAGGTTGCAATTTGATCCTACAAAACAATAAAAGCGTTGCCCTGCTTTTGTTTCTTAGCTATATTAAACATAGAAAGGAGGTAGTTGCGTGAGTACGGATTCACGTGAAATATAATTGCATTATCTGACTGCAAAGGTGAACACTCCTGAGTATCCGATTGTGCATCACTGTTCGTTGATATGCTAGTCAGTCCTGTACTGCTTGTGCGCACATATTCAGCCACGCGAGCACGCATTTGCTGATCCATCTGCAATTGAATTTGAAACTGTGAAACGCAATCAAGTTTTCCACAATAAATTATTAGTGTCAAATCAAATTGTTAATATTCTTTGGTCTTCAATATTAATATGCAGGAAATGTAACCAAATAAGTATAAATATGAAAACTTATGAAACGCCTTGCCTCATTTTCATTAGCAGGTGACACATTGCGCACAAATGGGCTTTCATTTGAAGCACAATAAAATTTTAAAACGGTTGACTCGGACGGCTGACAAACTCCTGTCAGGTCTTCAAGTGGGAAATGCTTTTCTATCCGATCCTCAGCAGTATTGATGATCAATAAATCTTGTCGAGTAAAGACTAAAGTTATTGCACGCTCGTTTCCTTCATGTGTCATTTGTTTCGCGTTTGCTACATGCACAATATTATCACAACTATATTTATTCTCACTAAAAAGGGGCATCATGTGCCAAGCAAATCTCAAAGAAACTGCCGAACACCCAGGCGTATATTGCACCACAGGTCTTTGTCGAGGCTGGAGAAAAGCGATGAATTGTATTACTCAAAATGTGGCATCAAAGTATACATTTTAAAAGTTCAATCATTAGTTTCATTCAAAATACCGATGGCAGAGAATTCCAGCCGACTCCTTGCAGAAGACCTTGTCCGGTAAGTGCGACAAGTTCGGCAGCACCGCTTAGTGGTTTAGTTACAACTCCAACTAATCCTAGACCAACGCCGGCGACTAAACCTTTAGTGGTTGATTCGCCAGACCAGACTTGTTGCAATGGATGATGAGCTAATCCAGCAACTGCGGCTATTTAGCGCAAGCAAATTATTAGAAACAGAAGTCGAATGATAGATTAAAATGCATTGTTAATTTCAAAAGCATCATTTACCCAACAAGCTCATCCCGAAACCCGTGAGACCTTGATAAAAACCTTGCGCAACGCCTTGGGGTCTTATTCGTCGCGATTCTTCTTGTCTTTGAAGATGCTCATCGTCTAACGTCAAACGATCTAAATTACGCGCAACACTTGATGCTAATTTTGTTACTGAATTAACAGTCCCTAAACAACATAAAAGCCAGTATTTTAATTATATTTATATATACAATTATATATGTACCAATTAATCCACGTACAATATTTATTATATATCAAATTCCATAATCTTCTTTAAACATATTAACTTACGCATATTTTTATTTCTATCATTTTTACTGAAAGTAATATCATTTGTACGTAAATAATTATACAATAATCGAATGCAAAACTTTCATCCTAATTAGCATTTTTATAATTCATATTTATATATATGAAAAATCACCCGCAGTAACATGTTTCATGAGACTTGCAGATCCATGGGTTATTCCAATAATAAATCCCCAAGGTCCTTGTAGAAGTCCTTGAAAAGGCATTGATATAAAGTCCTTAAGACCAGACCCCAATGCTTGAGCCAATCCTCCGGGAGATCCTAAAATTTCTAGAGAACCGACGACCCATCCTGAAAATATATATATACCATTTCATTGTATATATTCATGTTATTCAATTATAGATTTTCTTTTTATATAATAATATATATGTATACCAGCTCCAAAAATGGCTCCAGATAAATAATGCATGGTGAGAGCATTGCCTAATCTGTAGGGTGTTGTGAGTACATTTTTGCGCTCGAATGTGCCAAAGTAAAGTGGCGAGTGATCCAATGCAACATACAAACGAATAGAAGTATGTACACTCAACAAAATAGAAATGGGCTCGATAGTAAAACCACGCAACCTCAAAGGACTGGCAATAATTTTTGCATCTATCAATACAGAGTCTGGAATAAAAACGTTTAAAGAAGATGACACCGACTCTGCACCTTTCTCCTTTTCATTCGAGCCAACTAAACACGCAGGCATCATTAATGTTGCGCAGTCTAACAACTGGGTTATATATGTGTCTTCAATGTAAGCAGAAATTGGTGAAACTTTGATTATAACTTCCTTGCAGGCTAGAATATCAAATATTCATTATTAACATGATTGCAGATATATGACAAAGTTGAAAATATCAGTATGACATTTCATTAATTACGAGAAAGAATAAAAAAGTCAAGTAATAAAAGAACAAATCATTGTAATACAAAAGTAACAAAGACATTGAATAGACGAGATAAAAAATGGTCGTTATTTAAAAGACAAGACTTTCATGAACAAATATTCGATACAATAAATTCTTTCAAAAACCAAACCTTTTCTTTGTCCATAAAATTCCCAGAAAATCTTGGCATAAAGTAACGATTGATCAACAATTTTCGTGATATTTAAATTGAGAAAGCCATTAGAGTAGGATACTAAATCTTTGTGAGCAGTTTGATTTTGGCTAATGAGAACAACAGGAAAATCAAATCCGCCTTGATCAAACATCTGATTGTCAAGTTGTAAATCTCCGATGTAGCAACAAATGCTTATAACTGTATTGCGCATATCTGCATCCACAATTGTGTGTGTCAAAGAAAGACTCGCGACTTCTGTCCGCTGGCCATTTTCATTTACGTCTTGCATTATAATCAGGTTCATGTTATACAAATATATGATGAAGCTTTTGTCAAGAATGTTAGCTTCTGATTGTTTTCGGTTCAAATTGTCCACTCTCTCAAGTTGTAAGTTTCGGGGCGTTGACAATACAGAATCAGAGCCCGCGGAATAATCTCTTGCAGTAAAGAAAGTCGTAGTTGATACTGAACTTTCGCTGCTCTGAAACACATTCATATAAATCAGTCGATAGTAGCTTCTTTTGAAGAATATTTCTTTTCATTTTCCTCTACTCAACTACGAAAGAATGAGTTTCGTTATTACGTACTTGAATTGGTACGATCCTTTCCTCGTCCGTTTCCTCTTCATCTTCATTTACCATTCCAGTAGTTCTTCTAATCAACTTACATCTTATATCGCAAGCAGATATTTCAGTCTGAAAAGTAGCGAAATTTCGATTCAGTTTAATAATAGCGATGAGGTTTCAAAAATATATGTTCAAACACAGTTTGTCAAAATAACTAGCATCAAAAATCATGTTTAACTCGTGACAAAAACAATGAAACATTTACTGTAAACATGATCATGTGAATTAGATGATGATAATTTACCTGTGATATAGGACTGATACTAATATAGGTTGTATAACAGCGCGTGTGCATCGTCACTTTTACATCTCCATGGTAAGGCAAACGCACAAACTGATCAGTGGGATCGCAAACAGTAGTTGGCAAACTAATACTTCTTGACCAACTCAACTGCTTTTTTTCTAAAAACAATTCAATATGCAAAAATGTTATAGCATTTCTGCATCTTCAATTCCCTTAAAGAAATGATATCAGCAATATTATTCAACTAGTAAAATACCTGTAATTTTAGACGCTTCGGTATCGTCGGAAGTTGTCGCAGATAAAACAAATGATTCAGGAGCATTTGAAGAAGGAGCATCTGGCAACCTACTGCTTACTGTGGGTATCGAATAATGACAAGTGCTTCCACTTTCGATCTCACAAATCCATGAGAAATGAGTACTATCATTAACCAAATATTCTGTAAAGAACGTAGAAACTTAAATTTAATGGCTAAATATGAATTCTATTGATAATTTCAATTATTAGGTTTTGTTAATCCTTTGAAAACGTACGTCAAACTTGAAACACACAACAAACATTTCTCTATTTGGATAATCGTTCAATGCAAATGATCCTTGTTATTTTAATTGAATATAAATTAGATTCAAATTGTGTGTCTAATTTGAAAGCATACCTGTGGTTTCGTTAATCTGACTTATTACAATTTTAAATAAGCAACTATTTTCAATAAATAATTGAGGGTGCTCATCTAAATGAATCATAATATAAGTCATATTCTTTTCTTCTTGAGTCGTGACAATAGCAGGCATTGAGCTGTAGCCGTTCTGAAAAATGAGTAGTCGTATTTTATTGAGCTCATATTTGATTATATTCTAATAATAAAAAAAGTTTCTTACAGGAATGGAAATACATTTCCGAGTTATACTTTGATCCACTCGAACTGGACAAGACCATCGTTGTCCAAGACTAACTGAAATATACAAAGCTGCTGAGTCTAAAATTGGTCCATAGATTGTAAACCATTGGACTATTGGAACTCCTTGTCTGTAATAGGTTTGTAAAAGACGATTTATTTCACTATAATGACATATAAAACATCAAATAGTAAAAGACAATGAAATATCTACAACCAAAGAACAAAAACAAAAAAAAAGATCTGTAAAAGTGACTATGCATTTTGATTCCACTATTTTAATTCTGTAAATCAAAGATATCTGACCTTGAATTCTTGGAAGGTACAATATTAACACTGTATGGTGTAAGATCATTTGGGAATGGTAAATTGACAGATGCCTCAGGTACTGCGAGTGTAGCAACAGAAATTTCTTCTTCAGTCATATTCCCTATGACAAAATTGCTGTTTATTCGCAACAAACGCATATCTTCCTCCATAGTGGAACTTATGTTTAATAAACAAACCTAGATCAATAATATGTTAACCATTAAAACATTCGTATCACATAGATGATAATATAAGTTAAAACAAATGAAACACTTTGTAAATGATATTTTTCGTACGCAACAAAATAATAACTCATTTCTTGAGCAACTACAAACGAATTTCAATCAAAGACTAACAGTAGTAAAATATTACAAGAAAGAAATTGTTCTTTCTTGGCGTTTCGATAGATTTAATTAAATGTAATCAAAAATGTACACTTATTCCACAATCGACAGATGTTCGCATATTCCCAGTGACTGGGATTAAGCCATTGATTCGAGGCATGTAAAAACTTTGGCCCCAATCTGGTTTCGCTAGTTGCAGTGGACAAGAAGTATAGTATGTGTCCATTATTCCAACTCCAATTAAGAATGTATCCTGTCAAATTACAGCAATCAATGTATAAGTATAGAAGGCAAATTATAATATTAATATTAACTGAATTACGAGAAACTTGCATCTAATTTTGGTGGAGTAATAATTCCATAATGGGGTATTCGGCACAATTCAACATCATATGAAACCACAGAAATGTAACATCCAAGTGTGTTCAGAATGAAACACCAAGGTTGCAGTTCCAAAAGAAGTGAGCTTGATACTAAGCCAGCATCTCTGTATTGCACCTATACAAATAGATATAGTTTTGTTTTAACTTTTCATGAGCATTTGAATTACATATTTATTTATATACTTATTTCTTCATGAAACATGCTTTGACATGAGAAAAATTACTAATCAAAAAAGAACATATTATATATATATATATATATCTATTACAAAACTCACTTGAACATGAGTTTGAGGCTGTTCTGCAGCAATCCACTGACATTCTTCATCAGTTTGAAAAGGCCATTTGGATTTGTTTTCCGAGGAATCAAGTTTGTTTAAGATGTCTTGAATGTCTTCTTTATCTGGACGTTTAAAAAATTTTCGTTGGTCAACAGAACTGTACGATAAAGGCACATACGGATTAGACGCAGATATTCCAGATCTATCGAAAACAAATAAATCACATTATTAACAATAATACGATTTGCATCTACGAAGTAGTCTAAATGTTAATAAACTAACTCGATTAACTTTGAAACAATTATTAAAACGCTAAATTACTTCCAAATACAAACTAAAATATTTAGAAATGTTATCCAAATATTTACTTATATTTAATTAGCTCATTAATTATTTGTTCAATATCAACAAGTTCAACATCGTCAATCAATAAAGCAGTTTTCACACAAGTATAGAAAGAAAAAAGCACATACTCGAGTTGAAAAGTAAGTTGATGAAAATGTTCGAAAGTCCCAGGACAATACAGTTGCTGTTTTTCCCCTCGACCATAAATAGTTCGATTTAATACTGCTTTTAAAGATCGCGTTTCGATTTGGACAGTTACTGGAACTGGAAGATGTGACTGGATCATGTAGAGAGGACTCAGGATTCCCTGAAATATAACACATGAAGTAAAGGTTGTTTTGAATTTGATTGATCTAGTGAGAACATCTTAATCACAATTAACATTTGAATTTGAATCACGTGAACAAACAAATATTGTTTAATGTCAAGATTTGTTGCAATGTATGATTCGAAAATAAAGTGGAAAACTTATGGCAAAATGCAATAAAAGCAATATTTTAGGATACTTCAAATAAGTTCAAAATAAAATATACCAAAATTTGAGTCCTGCCATTTAAGTTTTCAGTCACGATTCGTACCCAAATACTGATGAACTGACCTCTTTCTTGTAAGGGCACTATAAACCAGATTAATAAATAGATTAATATTGTTGTTCATAATGTGAAATTGCCACTACAAATATATTTAAATAATTCAATATTTCAATGTAGAAATAAATTCGATTATTTTGAATATTTGATAAATATCATTTGAATACTTGAACTAACCTTTGACTAGCCAAGGCTGGCCAGATTTCGAATTTGCTTGCAGAGGAATATCTCCAGTCCAAGGCACATTGGTATTCGTATCAAACAGTTCACTTCGAAGTCTGAGTCTCATGACAACATTTGTATTATCTTCTACAATCATTGAAGGCGCTCTACTTTTGGCTGCGACAAAATAGATTGTCGATTTTCCAGAATTCTCAGCTTCGTACTCAACTAATTTCATATCAAAACTTTCTATCAAAGTATTTAATAGTATAAATTGGCCAGAGAATTTGACTAGCTTTTGGGTCGCTGACAAAGAGCTTACTTCTATTGTGATGTTAATATTCCCAAGACTTACAATATTTGAACCTAATGAAAAGAGAAGATACGTCGATTAAAAATGTACAAAGTGATAGTATTTCAATCATAATTGAGAAAACCAAAAAACATCCAAATCAATGAATTGCACTTGTCTAACAAAGCTAGCTTTGTTAGAAAGAAAATATTTGCCGCACCTTCAGAATCAATTGAAAAAGGTTTACTCCAAATCCAACTGTTATCTTTTTTGATGGAAAACCGAATGGTTTTATTCAAAGTGTTCCTCCAGGTATAAAAATGACACCTCCGTGAATGGATAAGAATAGCTTCATTGGTATTAGTTTGGCCAAAACGCATCGTAACAGCTGTATCATTCGCGACGACGTAACGAGTGAAAATGACGATGGTAGACGATGTTTCATTGAGAAGTGAATTCCACAAATGCAACGAGCTCGAAAGTGTGTGCAAAATTGCCGGACTCACTTTTAGTGAAAATGGCTTTGCTGTCAGCGAAACAGAAATTTTGTCTGATCGACAAATTAACAGACGTTCGTCGAGAGAATCCAAAACCTGTTGAAAAGAATATCGTTCATTGTTCTATTTGTACATTTTGATTTGTAAGTTTACTTCAATTTTAATGACAGCAGCAACAAACCTCTTGCATGTTGAGCAATCCATAATCCAGAAGATGGATTCTGAAAACTCCACTAATGTCAACTAAACTAGATCCTGCTGGCCATTTACTATAAACGTAAGAAGCATTATTATGTTCGATGCAGCCAAAGCATTGAACCTGTGGTATTTTAGTTGACATTTTGTAATTATTTAAAGGACTCGGCAGCTTTTTATAGCAGTTATCATCGACGTGATTGTAGAGTGAAAGATTGACTGTGCGAATGTTAAGAGCTGCTTGAAAATCGGGAATGATGTTAGAATTGAAGTAAGAGTCAATTCTGAGGCAAGCAACTAATGCTCGCGTGGCTATGAGAGTTTTTGTGCCCATTTGATCATTGGGACAAAGGACGATTCTCCAGACACATGCTGCAGCTTGCACCGGTGCTTTATTTGGCAGTTCGAGTCTATAACTGTCCGTTTCGGATAGGTGAAACTCTATATAACGTTGATATGACATTTGAATGTCGCTCCAGTACTCGATCAAACAAGGAATTTTGTTTTCCGCGATGTTGTCTGAATTCCAAGCCTGTGAATGATGCAAAATTTGAAAGATATACATTCAAATATTCAAGAATAAACAGACAAATCAAAATGCTTGTCATACTTCAAATGGCACTGGAGAAATGTGGATTCTGGTCAGAGTTCTTGGTTGAGGATATCGCCATGCCATAGCTTGCTGCGGATAATTGACAAAAATGACCTGAAATAATCAAACAAATAAGTATATTTGAGTCGCATTAAATGATTCATTTTCGAAACTTGAAGCATCTGATTTTGACTTTTACAATATAATAAACAAATAACCTGATACGGATATGGTACATCATCTGCAGTGCCGTCTACGAATTGAAAGACACCAGATTTTAAGTCATCTTTGTAATGTTGATCCATTGTGATTTTATCATTTTTCTCAGAATTGCTATCTAAATGCTGAGCAGTTTGGTCGCAACGAATGAAATCATTAAACAGTTTTTGGTATTCGGAATAACTTTCTTTGATAGCTTTGACATGTTTTGGACCCAAGTCTAAGTAAATGCTGTCGCTATCTGCTTGAATTTGAACCTGCGGTTGACTACTTTGATCTTTCCAAGATTCCCATAGGAGACAAATTATAATATTACAAGTCCAAGGATTCAATAGAACTCTCATCTGTTTCTCATACAGCACCGAGACTACTAACGAGTTTAGGCAAATGTTTTGATAAATTCGGTCGGGTTTCAGAAATCGCATCACGCTGCCAGTCAAACTTGCTAGACTTAAAATTAACTCGTTTTCCTTTTTATCGCTCTTTAGTGAGAATACTATTTGGTTAGTTGTTATTTGAATATCCGGAAGTTTTGCCATTCCCTGTTTTTCATTTGTATCACAGTCTTCGTCAAGTTTCTCTGAACTTTGTTTTATTGTTAAACTTGTTTCTACCTAAATTGAAGAATAGAAGGAATTATACTGATACTTTTTGACTTAATTCATAATATTTCAAAATTAAAATGTATATGCTGAGGTCAGTTATGAAAAAGTGACTAACTTGTTTTTTAATAGACTGGATTTCAGCAAATCTCGAAAGCGAGAAGTGAAATTTTATCGGACGACCCAAATTAATATGAAATTGTGGATTTTTCCCTAAAATTGTTTCGCATTTCAAAGTCATAAATGATGGTGGAATGCCTGTATCCGGGTGTAATTCACCACTTTTTGTCTCAACTAAAAAGATTCGGAAGTCACTTTTGTTAGGAATGGTCTGCAAGTATTCCTCTTTCTCTGCCAAAGAAAATGCAATGTCGAAACAAGATGCCTAAAAGTATTACAAACAACTTGAGCAGAATTATAAAACATCGTTTATTTGATTGTTTAATGTAAAAAGCTCTCGAATAATAATCAAATTGTTTATAAACAAGAACTTATACTATTTCAACTACTTTCTGTTTTTTTGATGCATTTCTTTTTACCTGAATTTTTTGTGAAGTTTTCTGTTGGCTTATATATAAATTTGGCTGATTGATCATTACATGTAAAAGAGGATGCTTCAAGTTGTTTTCTTCTTCTTCTTTTATATTCTGAAATCAAATAGCACGTTTATTTATTTATTTGTGTGTATATAATTATTACAAAATCGACTAAGCGCCGATAAAAATATTACCATTTCACTGATGTCTTTCTTCACGTCATAAAGCACTAAAGTTATTTTACCACAATTAATCAAAAATTCATAGGCCGGAAGTTCAGTAATGTTTTGTGTTGGAGGTTTTCCCTAAAGAATAATCATTTTATAAAATGTACTATTATCAAATAAGTTGTACACATTTTATTATCATCAATGAAATTACCGTGCTCATTGAATGAGTGCTGGACATTTCAAAATCCACTCCACTGTCTTTTGCAATATCCGTATCAAACTCTTCGATCACTGACGGCTTTGTTAAAATGATTTTTTCCGGACTGACATCATGCACTAGTTTGTTTGTGACAAATAAATTGTTTAGGCCCACGAATAATGTTGACATAAGTTTAAGCTGTTCAAAGTTAACTGCAGTTTCTATGTCAGTCATGCAGTTAATTTCTACGGCAGCACAACATACAACTGTGTCTGGTTTGAATACGATTATCGGAGCGATTATAATGCAAAAATCAAATCTGAAAAATATGAAGCAATGATATAGTGATTGAATTGATGAGATTTTCTAGAATTGGATCATTTCAATGTTAACAATATTACCTATTTATGATAGAAAGAGTAGAAAAATGAGTTTCCAAAGGACTCCGACTATCCATTTTATTCCATTCCACTGCAGGATTTTCATTGATAGTGTAAAGATAAGATTGAGATAACCGCTGAAGGGATACCAAATCATTGATTAAATTTAAATTGATAACAAATAATTTGGTAAATCTAAGTTTTAGCTCTCTTAAGGAAATGGGCGATTACCAATAACTTAATTGTATAGAATACCTTTCTTATACTTTGTTGATAATTCTTCCAAGTAGTGGTATAAACACAAATACCACTGACGTTAATTTGATATTGTCGATCTTCTACAGCGGATCCAGGAATGTTTAAAATATTTGCCTGTGATGCTAATTGATAAATATCTGGTCGAAGAGGTACTCGACAAATTGGATTTTCAGCCAATGGTGAAATTCTAATACCATCCAACTAAAATCCGAAAATTGCAGTTATAATTAAAAAATTGAATAACTATAACTTAATAGTATTATTTAAATCA
>JABFQD010004577.1:0-11637 GCA_022817045.1 Psix sp. ZL-2020
GACAATAATTATCGACTACTCTGAAGTTAGCTGCACAGTTATTCATTGACATTGACTAAATAATTTCCATGGTTTGTTTATTTCCTTCATCATTCAGCATCAAAGCAGTGTGCTTTGACATAATACAGTACTTTTCAACATAGCTGCTTTATTATATCCTAGGTACATATCGCTTTTCTTTTGTTTTAATCTCTATTATAATTTACAGATCAAGATAATTATTTATAAGAAATTTATCACAAAATATTGAATAGTAATAATCTAACCTTCGTCAATAATGATCTTTAAGTGTCCCTTTAAATCCCAAAATATTTTGTTATTTGGAAATAATTCAAAGTAATAACTAAAGTAACTTTAACAAACAATTAAAGTAACATTTTATTAATTGATATTTGTTTTATAAAGAAATCTATGATTTAATTATATTTTCTGGTATATTTTATCAAAATATTATGATTACGTGTAACCTAATAAAAAACTTCTTTCAGTGATTCTTAACAAACTTCTAAAAACGTTTAAAACAAAATGTCTAATGAAAGCGACAACCAGTCAGATAAAGTAAGTTTTTTCTACGTGATATAATATAACATGAAGATAAATTATTACATAATATAAATAATTATTATATATAATTTATGTTATAGTTGACATATTTAATGTTATCTAATATTCATTTGATAACATTTAAATACCAATTTAATTTAAATTATTTTGTTTGAAAAATATTCCAATTTAGGAAGAATTAGTGTATGGAGGATGTGAAGGTCCAAATGCAATGTATGTGAAATTGATAAGCAGTGATGAACATGAGTTTATAATTAAACGAGAATATGCTTTGACCAGTGGCACTATCAAAGCTATGCTTAGTGGTCCTGGTCAGTTCGCTGAAAATGAAGCCAACGAAGTAATTTTTCGCGAAATCCCGTAAGTAATTATGATAAAAAAATGTTCATGTTATAAAATATATTGTTTAAATCAGAAACTAATACATATTTTATATGTTTCAGATCTCATGTGTTGCAAAAAGTTTGCATGTATTTCTCATATAAAGTGCGTTATACAAATAGTAGTACTGAAATACCAGAATTCCCAATCTCTCTAGAAATCGTTCTCGAACTTTTAATGGCTGGGAACTTTTTAGACTGTTAAAATATCATTAATCGAAATAATTGCATTGTAATGTTACATCATTTAATGTAGGTTAAATTGATAATAATAGTTTATATATATATTCGCGTTCATATTATATAAATATTTTTTATTTGATAAATTTTTCATCAAACGAGAACAATTGCATTTAAACTTAGCAAAGACTAGTCAACAAATTTGTTGTAACTCATTTGACTTATGGAGCTATACAATATGGTTTTCAATTTATAACTTTAGACAATTAAAAACTTCCCATTTTTAATAAAAAAAACTTGTTTTTATTAACCTAAGCAATAATTATAATCATATCCAAAAGACTTTTTTTAAATCAAATACACAATAAGAACTTAATTTGATTCTTTAATATTAAGAGAATATGTGCATGTCATTTTTTAATTGATAATTATTATTAGTTTTTATAAGAAATTACAGCTTGTTTTTTTCACTTCATAAGGATGTTGCAAAGAATAGTTTAAATAATTTTTAACTTTTAAAAATAAAATATTTTTTGTGAAAATAGGTTAATGTTTTTGGGTTATATTTTTCATACTTTTATTTGTATTTAATTACGATCAGTTTTTTGACTTTCTCCAAAATTTTGACTAGATATCCATGATCTTAAATTTAGACATATAAATATTAAAACAAATGTTCTTAAATATTTCCAGTTTTTTATTTCACAAAAATATCGTAGTCTATAACAAGATTCTTGAAAATACTTTTATTCTACAATCAAATTTGTGAAAGAAAAACAACATTTAAATAACTTTCATATTTACAATACTGAATTTCGACTTAGTTTTAAATATTCATAAAGTATAACTTTGTTGTGTTATTAAAATCCAAATAATATAGACAATGAAATACATTAAAATAATAAAACATAAAACTTCAACCTGTAATAAGGTCAACAATAATAAATAATAAAAAAAAATTCACTTAAATAGCCACATGTATAAAATAATACTTGCTAACGAATTCACTTCTTTATCATTCAAAGGGAAAAGAAATTGAAAATAATAATTAAATTTGTCATAAACAGTTATAAACATTTCACTTCATCTCAACTTTACTTCTCACTGCAGATTCCACAAGTTGCTTTAGTTCGTGTAAATGGCTTATATTTGATTCGTCTATTTCCAAGTCATTTACCTGTAAAAATCAATTTTAAAATTAATATAATTAATGTTAAATCACATCAATTCTTTTATAAATATATGCTTACAATTTTAGCATAACTAGTAACATCAATAGCTAACTGAATCCTAATTTTTTCGTCATCAGAGACACCATTGCCCTCAGAATTTGTAGGTCCTGCTGATTTATCTCTATTTTTCTTCAGTCTTTTTAAAATTTCATCTGTTTTTTGAACAGATGTTAGAACATCAGTGACGGACGTTAAATAACTGAAAAAAATGATTACAAATGATTATAAATAAATAAAGTTTTATTACAGAAAGTTGGATAATATTTAATTACCGTTTGGTAAGCTGGCATAACGCTAAAATCAACCATCTTTCTAAGACTGTTGGAATAACTTTCCTATACTTTGCATTAAAATTCATGAAATTACTCATAGCATTTTTTACATAAGCACAAGGTTTTGTAGGAATTTCACGATTCGTACGTCTGAATAATCTTGGAATATCACTTATTTGCTTCAAATGCTGGGCACTTTGGTTTATCAGTTCATTCACTATTTCGTCAGTGATTTTTGGCAAACATGTTTCTTCCATATTTTTTCGAGTCACTTTCAAACAATCTGAAAAATGGTTTACAATCAATATTTATTTGCGAAGAAAAAAAAACATGTATGCATTTTTATTACCATCCAGAGATTCAAAAATTTTTGTATTGGAAACTGGAACTTTTTGGTATACCATATCCAAAAATGCTGGCAGTTTTGCTAATAATTTTTCAACGTCTGTGTATAAGCAAACTAAAAATTCTAATCGCGATAAATCAAACTCTCCTTCAGTTTCATTTTCTACAGTAATTACCCATGTTATTTTCAATGACGTCTGCGACCATTCACAATACCTTGACAGTAATTGTAAAGATAATTTCCAAAACCTAAAATACAGTAATTTTTTAGATATAGATTTTATTCGTAAATAAGTAGCATACTTTAGATATAATGAATCAAAAATATTTCTATCCTCTCAACTATAAACAAACGCTATAAAAATATCATATAAATATTAAATATATTTAATTTAGATTGTAAAGTGAGATACATATTTTACTTTAAAATGTAATATATTGTGTATATACTAAATGCACACAAAATATTTTTAATTCATTATTTACACACTAAAATTATTATGACTTTATTAATATATTTTTAATTGAACCAATTAAATATAATTTAATCAAAAACATATATTTACATACTTATGTAAAAGTTGTGCTAAAAACACCTCATCGGACCAAGTTCTATTAAGACAATCCCAAATCATTCTTGTTGCATAAAGCAAAAATTCGTTACTATCTACACTTGGTTTATCTTTTATAATGGAAGTATTTGATGCATCTCCAAAAAGGACACTTTCTGCACTACCTGCGATATCTTGAAACCTTATTTGGAAATAAACTGGCAAGTTCCACTTTTTCAGAAATCGTTTATATTGAGGGTGTTCTTTTAAAGATACAATTATTTCTCGTTTGGAACACCTTTTTTCCAAATTCATAAGAAATTTCAAAGTTTCCGAGTAACGCTGCAATTTGATATTTTATATTTTGTATTTTCAATCTACGTACAATTGGTCAATAATGTTATTGAAAAAATAATCTTACTCTGTGAAACAAATCTGGGTTTCCTGGTGCAAAAATTAGCGACAAATTATTTTCTATTTGATTTTCAACTTCAGGCCAAAAACTATTTACAAGAAAATTAAATCCCTCTAGCTGAGTTCTGAGAAAAAACAAAAAGTAGAAATGATTAAAAATGTTCATCTGAATAATTAATAAATGCAACAAATTTGCTATATATTGTTAAAATATCCATACCGTTCATGATACAAAGTAACAAATAATAATTCTTTCAAATCTTCATCCAAAATATTTTCTAATTTGTTATATATTCCTTGGAGTTCCAGAGGCTCACTTTGTAGTGTTTCTTCATTAATGAATTTTTTTATCAAAGGTTTAATAATACTCTGCTTGATAATTTCTTGAGCATCTACCACTTTATCCAATGTAACATATATCCTTAAACATCGTATTAAACCATTCGAATCTTTACTCTCAACATTTTTTACTAATAACTTACTCAAATTAATTTTCAAAATGTTTTCCAGTTCGCTTATTTTCTGTAAAAGAATAAATTATTATTATCAAAATAACGTTTGATGTTTAAACAATAAGTATTATCAATATCTTACATATCGGCATTAAAACAATTTCATTTTAAAAGTTTTAATTGAAATATATTCATTGTTGAAAATGAATATTTAAATATCGTTCTGTTGTTTTTTATTTTGATTATAAAACTGAATATAACCTTTTGTTGGTCTTGAGACATGACAGTCTTACACCTTGACATATGGAATTTTGATTGATTAAATTCAGTGGCGGCACGTTCCAAAACATCTTGTTCAGCATGATTGTGAGCATATTCAAAATCGACAGACAGTATTGACGTTAGCTTAATAATAGATTTATGTGTACGTATTAAACTATGTAAACTCCTTTTTTGTTCTCTAATTTGATGTCGCTTCTCAAGTGTTGTAGTAAGCTCATTTATTGCATCCTCTAAAGTTTGACGCACTTGCTATTAGAAAGAAAATGTACGTTAGTTAAATAAAAATAATTGAATTAATAGGAAAATATATTTTCATCGCTCTTCATCTTACCAGAACTTCTTCACGAAGTTGGCCTAAAGGTATTTCCAAGTTTTCAATAGCTGTATCAAGCCCAATCAAATTACTAGATAAATTTACAAAATCTGCATAATCTTTATTAATTAACTCAATCATTGCTGATCTGAGGGTCTTCAAATATAATCCAAGATCGTCTCTCATTTTCTCTAGACTTACATTTTTTCTGTGATTATGTAAAAATTCATCCACGTCGAAATTTTTCTGCAATGATCAAATCTTTATAAATACACAAACACTTACGATAGTAATAATTTACAAAAATGTTTACAAAACAAGTTTTTAAGTAAATTAACGTGCGAATGTGCTAAAAAATTGTGGTATATTTTGAATAATTGAATGGCTAAATAATTGTTGTAATAAACACATACAAATTTATCAAACTTATTGATTCTATATAAAGATTTCACTTCATTTTTATCCTGAAAAATGTCAATTACTTTATTAAGTCAAAAGTCTTTAAAATTATTTTTTTCAGTCTTGAAAAAGAGTTAAATTTTTTTTATTTTTAATTTCGAAAGAATGATACAATACCTGAACAAAATCCAACTCTCCAAAACACAAATCTTTCGGTGCTTTTGGTGGTACAAATGCTTCCTCGGCCATTTTTATAATATATTTGTATAAACTGATATTTTAGTAATTAGAAAATTTTTCAGTTAAAAAATATTCGGCTTGTAAAATTCGCTAATATTGACATTTCATTTCGAGGTTATTTGACGTGTAGATTGCACAGTCAGAGACATCTATTATTTGATCTAATGATGAGAAAGAAAGATAGATGTCACTATCAGTAAATTGTTGTGCTTGTGCAGGTAGCAGCACAGATGACAACTCAAGATGTTTGATTATTTTGATCAAGTTTTCCTGAGAAAAGTCATTTTTGATTTAATTTATTTATTGACTTAGAAGTCATCGTGTTTTAATTTTTTAAATATTTTATTTGTGACTTTAAATGTACCTGTAATTACATCAGCAATAATAAATATACAATGGATCAATTGAATGTTAATCTACTGAAACGTGCAAATATCGATGAGAAAAATATCACGAAAACTATACAAACTTTAAATTTTGACTGCATTTTCAAAGATGCGTCGAAAATAAAATTAATGGAATTGGATAATGAATTATTGAAGGTTATTGAAGAACAAGACAAGTATGTATACTCATTTTCTAAAATGAATAATATTAATTTTTATTGTGTCAAATTACAATATCACAATTTTTTCAGCATTTCTTTTCGTGGAGATAAAAAAGACCAATTAGTTTTCTGCAGCGAAAATAGAACTTATGATGTAAAAATAGCTGATACTTCAAACTCCATGCTTTTGGTTCCAAATTTTAAATTTTCAAAAGAAACAAACAATGAAAACTTAACAGCTAATCATGTTTTTGAAGACAGATACATTAGAGGAATTTATAATCAATATTTCGAAGTAAGTTCTTATTATAACAATAATTATAAAAGCATTGTATTTTTTACTTTTGAATGTTAACATTTATTTTTCTAAAGTCAAATGGCATTTTTTTTAATTTTTTTATTAAGATTAAATTCTAATGTTTCTTGTAAAGCCTACCCTTTTTAAAAATCTATATAAATATGTTATAATTAAAATATAACATTTATAATTTATTTTTTTTTATAAAATAAAAAATGTATATCTATAAAAGATTTAAATTTTATAGATGACCGAATGCCCTCCAAGATTATCTAAATTGCTTACTATCTTGGAACCATCTACTTTTAAAGGATTAGAATTTGAAAAGTTAATAAAAAAAGAAGATTTATACAGTTGGAATCGCATAATTAGTAAAGTACAAGCAAGTGATACTGAAATAAGGAGTGCCTTCGAAGATTACATGATAGCTGAAATCAGTGGTAAATATCGTCATTGCCTGTTATTTTGGTTAACATTAGAATTCAAATGAACCGAATTTTTTGCTACGTTTTAAGGCTATTACAGATTGGTATCGTTTGAGTTCGAAGCTCGAGCTTTAACTTTAATGTTGGACTTTGTCGAAGAGAATTCATGGAAACCAGATGAAGTTGATAAGAAGTACACGTACGAGGAGCTGAATAAATTTATCCCAGAATCGGTTTTTGATCTTATTTTTCACAAATATGCAGATCCAAGTTACAAATCGGATTCTGGACTTCAATTTTACAAGTATTCATTTTATTTTCTATTACATTCTGCTTAATGTAATATATAATACTCATGCTTAATTTTAATTAGATATTTTATATATAGGTTACAAGTACTATAAATTTTTTTAAAAAAATAATTATCTCAAAAATTTAACTTAAACAATGATGAGAATAAAGTGATGAAAAACAAATTGATATTTATTTTTTAGGTATAACGAAGAAAAATGTTGTCGATTATTGGCTCGAGTTTTATTAACTGCTTGCCCTGCAAGTGAATACAAGCACTTTATGCAAGCTTGGAAATTAGGAACACCAGAATGTATAATTCTTAACTTTGCGTTTCAATAATTAAATAAAAAACATCTGATTTATAAATTACTTATGCTTGTTTCTTTTCATACATCTTGCAGACATGGATCCAAAACCACAATATTTACATGGTGCGGCAATAGTTGTTTACAATGATATAAAAATGAAAAATGAAGTCATTGTCTTCCCAGAAACAAATTTACCTGAAAAAATTGAGGATAGGTTTGCTGAATTGTTTAAGGCAAAAAATAAATGGACTTTTGAAGAAATTTCGCCGTATTTAAAGTAAGTTAAAATTGTTTAAATATGATTAAAAACCAATCGATTTATATATATATATCATTCTTATATTTCAGGAAGTTATGTACGTTTAAAACAAATGTAAATACTTTGTTAACAAAATACGCTAGATGTTCGACAATTAATAATATCAAATATTACAGCTCTAAGCATGATAAGTAGACTTAATTTTAATCTGAATTTATTATATATATACATCTCTGTTTAAAAAAAAATTTTACTTTTGTATTATAATGGAATATATAAAACTGAATTAAAAATGTCATGAAATTATATTCTAACTTTTATTCTTATTGTTCTTTAACTCACTTAAAATTAATACAATTTCATATATGTTTATGATTTTTATACCTTCCTTTATGCATCCTATGTTTCTTACTTCACCAGAAAGTCTAAAAGCATTATAGGTTTGATTGATAATTTATAATTAATTACCATCGTTTTACCCTTTCATAAAAAATGTAACCATTGTTTTAAATGAAACGGTTCTAGAATGTTTTCCCACTTAGTAACAATATACTATTAAACAGCTCCAATTATCGATCATAAAGAATGCTTATATCACAATATATGTTAACTTTACAGTTAGTCACAGCAATAAAGTAATAATAAAATCCGTATGATGAGTAACCGAAAATAATTTCATGTCCAAATACATACATTTCATCGATTCTTTAAGATATATACAATTAAAAATTTTCAATTGCACCGAAAGCAACCCGAAATCACTGGCCAAAAAAGAACGCTAATCGATAACCGGACACAACACTCGGTTGCATCATCAAAGATGATTGTCTAATTTGGATTTCAATAATTTTAATGATCGAGCACCATTGAAAAAAGACACTCCAACTAACAACCACAAAAATTACAAAAGCTCAATTTTTCGCGTCAAACGATCGAATTCCGACAGCAGCAGCGAAGTCGTTAAAGTACCATCTCAAGAGCGTCACACGCCATGTTGGAGCATATCATTCGCACTCTTTGCGTCCGGGCGCGACGTTTTGCGCAGGTGCGCGTCCACGTCACGCCATATTTAATTTTTCGCTTACTTTTAGGAGCACTTTTGCGCAAATAACGGGCTACTGGGGCCCCGGTATAAGCCGGGCCCAGGGCTGCGATGAATTGGGGGTCTAAGAGACCTGACTGTCTTGTTTACGCTGATCTGAGGGCCCTTGGTGAACAGTGGTTGGTCCACGGCAGCGCATTTTTCCAGCCGGCTGGCTGGATTTTATTCTGCGCATGGAAAGCAATTTTGCCCAATCATAAATAGGGCTATTGTGGGGGGATGGTGTGCATGCTGGCGCATTTCATACATCCCGAGTGTAATGCTAACCAGATAGAGGCGTCGTGAGGCTATCGGCTGGACGGCGGTGTCGATCCGCGGCATTGCATTCCGCGAAAAGTATTCGCGTGGTGGTGCCGCATGTGCCGGGCTCATCGTTGCTCCCTGCTAGCAAGCACTGACACGCTCGTGAGGGTGCCTGGTAGGTGTGCGTGTGCGTGTGCGTGTGCGTGCATACAAAAGTTGCAAGGCTAAGCTATTCACGCGGTGACGTCAGTGGTCCCGAGATACGGTGTTTGTCAGCTGTCAAGCGGACGGATCCCGAAGGCGCCTTCGCGCCCCAGCCAGCCCCACGCGTGAGCCCACACCCCCGGCCCCGCGAGCCCCAAGCCTGCGGCCCCAGAACCCTTAGCTCGCTGATCCCTGCGCTCTGCCACCGACTCCCACTGCCGCGTGCCTACCGCCCCCTCTCCGCCCACCCCTCCTACCTACCGCCCTGATAACCTATGCCATCCTTAAGCCCCGCCGACACCCGTTTGCAAAAATATAAACCCCCTCCCCCGCATAGTTTAATCATCATGCGCTCACTGATTAGACTGGGGCTCTTTTATTTTTTCATTTTTTTTTTCGTTTTTAATTTCTTTTTTTTTTTTGATTGAATTTTTTTTACTGTTATATTATGGAGTGACAATTTAAAATGTTTTATTATAAAAAATTTATGTAAAAATGACGATGGCATATCTTTTTTGAAAGTTGAATACATGAACGAACACAAACAAATTCATTCAATGTGAATTCGAGTTTTCACTGCGATGGTGTATTATTAAAAGAAGGAAAAATGATGTTTGACACAGATAATACGATTCTCTTTTCTTCATTTTTTTGAATTCTTGCTCTTACATACAACGATATTTTTTCAGTATAGGGTAAGAAGGAATTCACTACTTTTCGAAGTTTTGATTTTCTTTAATAACTGCAATTGACTTATTTTTTGAAGAATGTTAATAAAACAATATTTTGTTTCGAGAAATGAATTTGGGTTACAAAATTGAAAATAGACTACTTTATATTATTCTTCATTTGGTGTAATGTTACAAGAATAAATACATTTATATTGTTTTTATTTTTTCAATTATACAAAAATTAAGAAAGATATAAATATTAATTTTCTTTGGTAAAATTAATGCTTTATAATGCAATTATAAAAATAACGGATAAATAAGAGAGAAGACAAAAGAAAAAAAGAATGCATATAATTTGTTTTCCTTCAATGTTGGTGTTTGTATATTTTTTAGATTTTAAAATAAAAAAATGTTTGAAAAGAAAACATGCGCTACTGGTAAAATCATATACAAAAACCTTTTTTTATAAAACATTTTGAAAAAGTCAAGAGAACAGTTGCTAAAATTTACATTTCGAAACGGTTGCCATTTACACATTATTTAATAATTGATTATTTATGGATTTTAATACAAACATTTGTTCTCAGTGTATTCATCCTTAATTAACATCGCGTTATTTATATAAATTGTTGATACCATTTGCGTCTTTATGAGTGCATGCATAAAATGGAACAACAATACATTATTTCATTCATTAAAAGGATAATTATGTAAAATTTGGTTTGTCCAACTCTTGCAGCCAAGTAGAATCTCAGTTTCAAAGTATGACAAAATTTTGAATAGATTGTGTCGTAAATTATTATTTTAATCATTGACAAGCTAAGTACTTAACCAACTATGAAACACACTATTTTAATTACCACGCAAAGCTTCAATGTTTTCTTCTCTAAACTGCGCTGCAAAAGTGCATAATCGAAAAATAACATTCATTCCCGCATAAATCTGTTTAATATCCGATACAATGAAATAAACATTTAATTCGAAAGATTATTGAACAAAAACATGTACACGCGTAAGCAAATATAAAATATCAACGAAATACAATTTTAAAAACATTCATTTAAATCTATATTTTTAAAAACAAAATTCAACCAACCCAAAATTAATTTAAATTTTAAAATGCTTAAACAAAGTCAAAAATATAAACTTTGAGTGCGACCATTGTTCTTGGTATCAGAATTAGAAGTTTTTGAAAATCTTATGTGTCTCTTGGTTTAGGTTTTCACAAAGGAAAAAGGTATCGATTTTTAATGCGAAAAGAAGCAGCATGAAGAAGAGTCGCGGTGGCAAGACAAGGAAAAGGATTGTCGTAGCAAAAGATTTGATACTATGCAATAATTTGTTTCTTTTCGTCGGGTCACTTTATTCTGTACTATTTCGGGAAACCGCAACAAAAAGACGAAAAACGAAACTGACTTTGTTCTCAAAAAAGTCTCAATCTGAATGTAAGTTATATTACACAAAGTGTACAATAAAAGTCAAATAAAAAAGTTCTGCAGAGTTTTATACGTGCGATATAAATGTATTTAAAAACGTGCATGCAGTTTATATATAGTCATACACATACGTAATCAATATATAGTTATATAAATGAATTTGTTAATATTATAACATAACATAATTAAAATCGCAGAATTATTCAATTATGGTTTGTTGAAAAAT